>JAQFYU010000403.1:0-23056 GCA_034694905.1 Ceratophysella granulata | reverse complement strand
CAAGAACAACGGTGAAATGAGGCAGTGAAAGCATCTGTGGTTTCGAGGCCTTAGAATATCCAAATTAAAAAGAAACCTTACAATTGAGGCTCTCATATATCGCATCAAGTAATGCCAAGAATTCTTGAGTCACAAGTAGGCCTCAGCTAGACAACACGGTTTTTTTTTTACTTTGGAGCCATTCAAAAAACCTGAAAAGAAAACACTAGACAGAATTTCTTAAGTAGAAATTAAGAAAGCTATAATTTTCTGGGTTTCTAAAATGTAGAATTATGGTCAAGTAATGTACTTAATTCTCGTAAATTCGAATATTCCAAAGTTTCAAAATCATAAATTCGAAAAAGTCGCCTCAACTTTGAAGTTGAGGCCCGTTGCAAGAAGAAAGGTGAATTGAGGCAGTGAAAGCATCTGTGGCTTCAAGGCCTTTGAATATCCAATTTTTAAAAAGCCTTGCAATTGAGGCTTCCATATAGCGCATCAAGTATTGCCAGGAAATTCATGAGCCACAAGTAGGCCTCAGCCAGACTACTGGTTTTTTCTTACATTGAGGCCATGGGAAAAAAACCTGAAGAGAAAACACAGCATAGAGCCCAAACGCTTTTTCCGCAGCCCGAATTAAAAAAAAAATAATTACGGTAAATTCATCGAAAAATTTCAGACACTTGATTCTTTATAATCTGTTTCTACCTAACCCAAGCAACAGTCGAACCTTAACACTTTCTAACCGAGTATCTAAATTGAAATCACTTCCTGGATCACCCAGAGCGTCACCCAAAACGCTGAATACAAATCGGGTTAATACAGTGAGTAATTCAATTTTGGGAATGTGAACAACTGGAAGGTAGGTCCTTTTCTATTGGGAGTGAGCTTAACAAACGTGAAGTGACAGGTCGTCGTCACAGTCGGTTAGGATTTGAGGATGACAAAGAGAGGGAAAAGGGGATAAGTTTGTGCCTCATCCGGAGCGTGAAACTTGGTTTGTCACTTGCCTCCTATTACTTGTCAATCTGGACCCAGTTTTCAATAACTCGTCTCTCTGGAGTGAGACGAGGCGGAATCAGCTCTGTCGCCGTTTTAAAATATCATTTGAGCTCATTCACTCGTACAAGGACTTCATGTAACCCAATTCAATTCCAATCTAGTTTGTCCTCATGGAAAATTGCAATTCAAACGTGCAGTCAAATACAGGGAAGACTCGGAACACCCACTCCCTGCTCCTTCCAGGAATGCGACATACGACATTTCTCAAATCAAGGTTAAGGAACATATGGCTCAGGAATTTTGCGGAAAGTTGAAGCCTGGGAAGGCAACGATGCTGTTCTGCATGCACACATCCAAGGTTAGCATTTTATATTCAAAAGCTGAGTGTTGAGGGGCAAAGTTCGACCGATTTGACTAATAAAGAATATCCCAAAATCAACTTAAAATAGTTTTAAAATCAAAAATATTCATATAAGATCAAAACATCATCAAAACTGTAAAAATAAATAAAACTGGCGCCTTGGTGCTGTGATTTAAAATCGCCAATTTGTGTTGTTTAATCTAGAGAAAAATCTAGGTCTAAACGGATTTCGTTGAATTAAAACCGTCAAAAATTCCTCTACAATTTACGAATCTTATGAAAAAATAAGGTTAGAATAGTAACTGAAAAAAATTGAAAATTTAAAGTATCGAAATTCGTGGTTTTGGCGCAAATTCCTGTATTTAAAATTTAAACTAAACGTCGCCAAATATTAAATTAAACAATTGTCAAAATTATCTGAAGGGTCAATACTTCCTAAAAACTTTCAAAAGTAATAAAATTTAGGCACTCAGCGAGAATTTGTGTTTTAAAATCTTTAAAACTTCCATTAAATCTAGAAAAAGGCTCAAACTAAATCAAAGTTACTGGAATTGGCCCCTTCTTTAAAACTTCTTAGTTCAAAATAGCCAAAAATTATCAAAAAAGGTAAGAATTCAAATTTTAGGCAAAGTAAAACAAAATCTACTTCGATACGCGTAAGGTGCTTATAGATTTTAATTAATTGCAATTAATTTCTACACTAATTCTTGAATTTTAAACATTAATTTATGGACATTACTGCTTGTATTAATGTATTAACTTGTGTTGTGCCGAAATATTTGCTACTTCACACTCCAAGTACATAGAAACCTGCTGAAATACGTGCTAATTAGACGTAATCCGTTCTCCACACATAATTCCATGAATGTGAATTCGTGAAACAAGCTCAGATTCGTTCAAAGTCATTTTATTGCCAATTAAAAGGCACAAGAGTTAGGATTCAGGCAGAAGAGTAAATCGGAGAAATGTTTAGGAATGTGGAGCCTCGTCCCAAGCTCTGACATCTGGATCCAGCCTGACTGACGTAAATAACTTCCTCGAGACAGACAGATCAACAGTTAACTCGTAACACAAAAAAGGATGTGTCGGATTTTCCATTTTGTCAAATTAATTCTCACCCGCCCTTCCACACTCAAACTTAGTTGAAGCTTCCATTTCCTCAAGCCGTGAAACCGAGAACGAAGGATCCAACGCCGATTTTATTCTATATTAGTGGCTGGACACTTTGTCGACAGATATAGCGTTTCTGCAAGATTCTTGTAGTTTACGAGGGTCATTTCAGAAGTTTTCACCTTTTTATTGTTACCAGAACTTATTTTTACAAAATGGTCTTTGCATGTAATGACATTTGACTTCAGTAAATTTTTTGTATTAGCGCTTAATTTTAATGTCATCCAAGCTGATAATATTAGGTTATATTTTTATAATATTCGCACGTATTTTTATATTTATATTTCGGAACAAATTTTAGTCACATTCATCAACTTCTGAAATGACCCTCGCAAATTTAGCTTAGTATACAGGGAAGCAGCTTTACCATCATCCCATAAATGCGAAGCTCTATGAAACTTGTGTGAATTGATAGTTTGAGAGAAACACAAACAAAAATGAGGAAATACTATTTTAAAAAGGTAATACACAAATAATTTTGTACATTTTTAATACGATTTTTTATTCTGTTTTAAATCTGTATAAAATATTTCATTAACTCTTATGCGTTATTAGGTTTATAGGTGAGTTTCGGCGTCGGCGTTGCGTCCGCCGAAAAAACAAATTTTCCCAACAAATTACTGTAGTCTGTCGGCGAAGAATCCAGACACGCTGAATCCGCATGGCGTTAGGTCGTCGTCAAACGAAAAACAGTTTAAACAAATATATTTATGGAGTGTATATGATATTCATGCTAGTCAAAGTCCCATTAGGTAGACATGGTTGGAAGAAAAAGAAACGCTTTTGTTATTACCCAATAAATCTCTTTCAGAGTCAATTCCTGACACGCTTTGTAATTCCAAACACCTCACACGACGAATAATGGCTCATTCTTAAGCATTCCCTATTGATCTCCTCCTCTCCACGTACAATGGATCTACTTAAGGAATCAAAAGGGGCACGTCTGATTTCCAACTCTACTAGCTCCGGATGCAATAAAATATACTCATTAATGGAAGAGAAAGTTAGGTTGGACTCGTACCATACTCACTCCTGACATGTACTGCCATGTCAATCAAATTAAAATTGGATTTTCTTCAAACTACATTCCAGATTTGGGTTCCAGGAATTTGGGCTTGAAGAGATGAAACACAATTGAGTTCCAGAATCGTGATGAGCAAAAGCTTATGTGATTTTCTCACTTTGCATAATGGGATGCTCAGCGAATAATTTGGTTTATATGATGGGGAAAGGAAGTTTAGGCTTAGCTACAGTGAAATTCATAATAATACTCGGCGGTGTTGCAATTTTTACAAAAAATAAATGAAATTTTTTAAGGAATTTTTGCTTTTGTTCTTTGCAGTGTAGCACAGGTAATTCCAGCCGGTGAAAGCTTATGCACAAAGTGGCCATGCAGTTGTCCCGGATGTGTGATTCAGAAATTAGCTTTTGTTTATTTGGAGTTTTGAGTTCAGAGTTTGCTTCTATTTTGGGGGAATCTGCATAAGTTTGGACTGTGGCAAAGTGTCAACTGGAACCGGATGAACAATTTGTCTTGAGTAAATTCTCCTACCTGACTAACCAAATCCAAGAACTTCTTCTAAGTCATTAATTTGAAGGCCGGATTTCCTTCCTTTCTCAAACAATTATTTAAATATCCTCACTTCATAGCGTAGCTCATTCTAAAACGAGGTTCAAGGAGACGCCTTGGATTTCTCAACTCCAATTCCTAAACTCTCGTCTGTTTTTACTGAGATGGCCCTGTTAGCAGGGTCGGCTACGAGCTACCAGCTTTTAACTTGCCAAATAACAAGCGATTTAACCGAATTTCCAGAATGCTGGTATTTTGATACCTACAAAAAAATGAGCATAACAAAAAAATGTTTCAAATAACTTTGTGTAACTTATTCTATTTTCATAATTCCACTTCAGGTCACATTATTCTTTGAATTAGGTGATATTTATGTTCATACTAGAGCATGGGGAAATTTTGAGTAAACCACTTTCCCTAACACAGTGACTCAAGTAACACAATATAAAAAATAAGAATCCCAATCCCAAATATGGACTATTTACTTCGAATCATCCTCGTAGCTACGATTTATTTTTAATTGGCATTTGGCATTGACTTCGAAGATATTATTTTTACAAGACAGCTTAAATTAACCACTTTTTAAGATCTGCGTTCCACAGAATTTCTGATTTCAAATAAACAATGTATTACCGTTTTCGTGGCCAAGTGGTTGAACCTTATGGCGTCAGCCAAACTTTCTCCATGCTCTACCAGAATAGGTGTGTATGGTGCTAAATTCAAAATATTAGTATGTCCTTATGAAATTCAAACTATAGTTAGGCCGCGCTCCTAAGTCAAATATGAGTAAATACTTGGGAAACACCAGCTAGGACACACATGCTCGTGGAAATTCAAAGTATTAAAATGCCCATTAAAAATTCAATCCAGGACATCTGTATGCGCCAAATTCAAAAAATATATTAGTATGACTTTAAACTTCTGAAAGTTTAAATTAGGACGTGCATGTGCGCACCAAATTCAAAATATTATAGTGCTCTAGAGATAATCAAAATAGGATGCACATGCGTGGATAATTCAATGTATTATAATGCCCTTCAAAATTCAATTCAGGACACATGTACGCGCCAAATTAAAACATTAGTATGACTTTAAAATTCAAAAATTCAAAATAGGGCACGTATGTGCGTGCACCAAATTCAAAATATCAGTATTCACTAACGAAATTCAAAATTGTACATGCATATGTGCGCACTAAATTCAAAATATTAGTAAGCCCTTAAGAAAATCAATCTAGGGCACACATGCGCGCCAAATTAAGCAAATATTAGCATTGACCTTTAAAAAATCAATCCAGGTCATTTGTAGGCGCCAAATTCAAGAAATAATTAGTATGGACTTACAAAATTCCATCCCAGGACACATTTTCACGCCAAATGCAAAAAGCTATTTGCTTGAGTTAAAAAAATTCAAATTAGAATGACACAATTTTGCGCCAAATTTAAAAACTATAAGTATATCCTGATGTAATTCAAACTAAGACACAATTGCGGACCAAATTCAAAGTAACAGAATATACTTAATAAATTCCAAGTTCCAGGAACTCCAAAATAGGAAAACACTTGAAGCATGAAATAATCTTGCCCGTCTTGTACCCATGAGCCCAGGCCGGCCCTGGCCGTCAGTTAGGAGTCAAAAAGTGAAGTTAGAAAGTTGATTTTATTATTTGGGTACAAGACGGGGAGTTTGGGTTGCCACGGGGCCTTATGGGTCCCAGTCCCAGTTCCTTGGCTCTCCTCGCATCACCGGACATTGATTTAAGTCTCTAATCCTATTTTGCACATCTTCTCCCCCGTTCTTTCCTGCTCACCAAGTTCTCTGCTTCATTCACGACTCTTGAAGCAACAAAGTTTTCTTTCCACCAAAAGCTCCTTTCGCACGGTTGGACGGAGGTGCCAGAGTGGCAGTCGGACCAACTCAACTCCATTACGGGACAGAACAGAAGAGCCCAGGAGCAGAACAGACTGACTCAAGAACGGAGATACAAAATAACACCTTTTCATGCACCACTTTCCCTTTCACACATCTCATTACTTCACAAACTTTGGACCTGGGCCCGGTTTCTAGGATCAGGGACTCATCCTAAGTAAATAGATGTTGGAATCACTTCCAGCTCAATGTAAAGACAAGCTAAGGAGTCGGGTTCTGTTCGGGATCCTTCTTCCCACATTTACATCCAAGGAGAAAGAGAAAAGATTGGGTCGTTTAGAATTCGTCGGATCGAATTTAGAATTGGACTCAATCTGAAAGGTATCTACACTTTTCCCGTCTATTTCCCAGTGACAAACTGAAATCACTTCATTCTACGACTTCAAAAATTCCATTTACAAGGAAGGAAGTGAAAATTCTGTTGATTTTAACAGCGTATTAAACCTTGGGCAATTTTGGTGATGCAGCACCAAAATGCAAATTACAATGTAAATTTATTACAGATTTGTCTTAGGAAAATTGCGCATTGGTAAAATTCAATGGAAGAAAAAATTACGCAAAGAATTTCGAGTAGAAAAATTGCTGGGATATACAAACCCATCACTGTATATATTTTCGATAAGCTGTGTGCATTCATATATTCTGAATGTCACACAACAACTTTTGTTAACACGGCTGCCAGTGAAATACCCTGGCAACATTGTCCAAGATCCAACACAATTCAATTTAGTTTAGACTTAATATTTTAGTCACCTAATATTAATCCCCTTTTCACCTAATTTTTGCTAGAATTGACCTGGACTGCTTTTCACCTAAAAAAAAAGCTCTTTTTCACCTAATTTTTGCTAAAATTGACCTGGACTGTTTTTCACCTAAAATTAACCTACGTTTAACCTAATTTAAACTACTATTCACCTAAGTTATACCTTTTTTCTCCGAATGAAAACTAAGCGAATGTCTATGCAATGAAACATTTTTGTTGTATCATGTACATATCAAAGCCATGATTTTCACTATTGAACAATTAGAGCTTTCTTAGCTCGAGCCAGTCTTCCACGTTGGCGCTTATTGCATTTCAGTGGGATTGTTTTGGCTTCATCTCGAACGGTGTACTTACAATTTTTCTACAATAACAATTCTCAACACATGTTTAGTTTAATTGTGGATTCCAAATATTGAAAATATTGATATGATGCTCATTTCTCATGCAAATAATACATTGTGACTCCGCTGTCATGGCAACGTAATAAAATACTAAAAGGGCTCTTGAAATTAGAATCTGCAACTATGTATATTCACTGGCTTTAAAAAAAGTGTTGAGTTGACATGTAAAAGAGATTACTGTACAGTATACCACTGTACAGATTCCAAATCCCGATTAATTTTTGCAAATTCACAACTTCGTTTTGACTTATTGGGGCAGCTAGATTTTATTGTTTTAATGAATCTTAAAATCTGAGATATTCTGGTTGTATCCACTGAATAAGTTTGAAATTTGGCACAATTCCACCATTTTGATGCTCCTTAATTTGCACAACGGACTTGCTATGCTTATAGTATGTACGAATGTCTCCATTAAAACTTTCGGAATCGCATTTTTGAAAATATTAACTATATAATAATTTTGAAGCGAAAGCCTCTAAATCCCAAATCCAAATACATTATTCATTTAAAATACGGTAATTTTACATGTATTTCGCCCCACCATTAGCTTCATATGCAGAGTGCAGCGATTTACAAAATTGGCCTAATGGCTGGTTGAAACAACGCGTTCCCAATAAATGCTCTTCATAAATGTTAATGTTTCGTGCCAATCTCGAGTTGATGTTTTTGTTTTTGAATTTCTGCGACTTTCTAACTGAAGAGAAAGCATTTACTACTATTGTATTTTATTTGCTATCGAAATACAATATAGAGACAAGGATTTCTGGAACAATTTTGATCTGAAACCAGCAAGAGATGTGGAAATACAATAGAACTCCGAACTGAACTCACCATGTACTCCTGTTTGAACTCATGTTCGGCGAAGAAGAGTCTTCTGAGTTCCCAAGACAGTTCGAAGGCAGTTAGGATGGGATCCTTGGATGAGAGTGCAATCAGGGATGGACTTGCCAGAGCTCGATAGGAATTGATACGGGAACGTGAATGTCGTAAAGAGTCTTCTTGTCTGGAATTCACACAGTCGTCGCAACCGCAGCTGAGAATAAAGAAAAAGAAATATTATTGAAAAAGAAAACATTCATCTCAACTCTAATGTCAGGCTCGAGCCACACAGTTATGCATGAAAACCCGCAATTTATGGATTCAGACATAGATCCTTTTCAATTGGAAATGTAGATTTAGTAGCAGAGCTGGCAAATTTCACAGTGGCAAAATGCCCGTGAAGGTTTAGAGAAATGTATTCAAGCATTTCTGCTTGTCCAAAATTGTGAAATAAATATTTATTAAATGAATTTGAATTCTTTACAGGCAGCATTTATGCTAATCTAATTCTATTACCAGTAACAATTTTTTAAATTTTATTATTATTATTTTTTTAAATATTACATTAGCTCTTCAATTTGGCTACTGCTTTTACCGTAAAGCAATTAGATTTTGAGGAATCGCAAAATAATCAACCTTCCTTCATAAAACAATTTGACGGTCAAATCGTGAATCAAAGCGGACAAAACACGTATACTATTGTGTTACGGGGCAAATGTATCGCATGCTAAAAATCAGTCAAACCGGGTAAAACATATGTACAGTGAATCATGATGGGCTACAACTTATTTGGGGGTTGTCAAAATATGTTTTACATTGCTTTAATTAAACCTAGAATATTGCGACCAAGACGTGTACTCGTAGATACGTAGATATTATGGTAGGCAAACACAATACATATGATAACGGGCATGGTAAATATCAGACCTGGGCCGCTTGTCCGGACAATTGGGAGGGGTATCGAAATCGCATCCAATTTGAACCAAATTTATATTACAGATGTACTAAAATATTAGAATAATCTATGGTTTGAGCCGAATCCATGCAAAAAAAAATCATTATTTTTTGAATTTTTTTATTCGCTTTCTTTTCAATTTTGTCCCAACGTTGGGATTGGGAGAAAGTTGGGATAAAATTGAAAAAAGCGAATAAAAAAATTTTTTTTGCATGGATTCGACTCAAATTTGGCAGAGATTATTATAATATTTTTGTACAACGGTGATATAAATTTGGTTCAAATTGGATGCGATTTCGATACCCCTCCCAATTGTCCGGACAAGCGGCCCAGGTCTGGTAAATATTAATAACAGACTCAGCATCAGCATGTAGTGTGGCGGGCAAACCGTGTCAGATGGTGGACCAAAAATATTTGAAGATGGTCAATACGTACACCTTGAATCAATGCAGCATTTACAGTACTTATGTAGCAATGCACCCTGGCTAGCAAAATGCTCCAATAAAAGCATTAAGAGCATTAATACGAGCATTAATGCCTGCAAAATGCTTGCTTTAGTTGGGCGAAACTTGCTCTACGGTAGGCAAACATTTTATACTTAATATTAATTAGAAATATACCTTCGTAGAAGTTTTCCTTGCGACTTTTTAAATCCATATAACCTTACCACTTCTGTTAAAAATGATGGCGGGCGAAACGTACACTTTAGCGGGAAATAAATTTATATTAATGTTAAGAAATATGAAGCTAGACAAAAGATAATAATGGCATCGGGCAAATTATCAACTATGAAGTGTAAAATATAAAGTTTGAAACACGTGCAATGTAGCGAACAATTCATTTATGACGTCGGGCAAAATTTGAATTATGGCAGGCTAAGAATGGTAGGTGCCATGCATTAACATGCAGTTGCTAAAAGAAAGTATGCATGATGCCCGTGCCCTTAAGCCGCCAGAACTGGCAACACGAATATGGTATCTAAAAAAAAAGCTTTGGCAACAGGAATTTTGCCAAGTTAGGCTGATCAGGGAAATGTAGTCAGTGAGAGGTAATCATGGAAGAACGATTTGGAGCTTTCCATTTCGACCAACATTTTTTTCTTTAAAACGTTAAAATGAATTGATGCTGACTTTGTCTTTTGGGCAGACTCGCATGTTGGAAAGAACAGGGCTGGGTGATAGATAGACACTTGATTCCGCACGGAGCACGGCAGAACTGCCTAGCGTATTTTATTCACGGAGCATTAAACAAATACAGAGTCTACTAGGTATGAACCAAGAGAGATGGGAACAGACGGGATCTTGGCATTATGAAAAGCGGATTCGGGAAAGTTAGGATCCTCAACTCAAAGAAAGACTCTGTACTTTGCTCAGGTCTGGCTTCAAAACAGGGGTCAGAGATCAGAAGGAAGCGGGAGTGTGTTCCCATGTTCCAGAAATGTCTCGACTTAAACTCCTTTTGGCCCCACACACAACACAATCTCCAAATCCCATGCCTAGCCTCCGTCGAATAAAGACCCTGTTGATACGACTTTAATGAGCCTGTCATGCGGCAGATTTCCACAATGGCCCTGTCAGTACATCCTAATTAAAATAGTTCGGCAAGTTGCTCAATGGAACGGACTCGTAATGATAACGGACATGAGACCGGAGATGAATAGTCAGGTTAAATGAACCCATTCATACATTTCAGAACATGTGATGTGATCTGATGGTTCAGTGGGATGAATTCGGTGAAAAAATGCGAAATTTGTAGAGGATTAGGCTTTAAGGCTTTAGAAGCATCTATTTTCGAGAATAATTTATGCACAGAAAATTTAGTACTAGATACCAACCTTTAAGCAAACCTATCCCAGCTCGAAATCACGCTATGCAGTTAAACATGGTTAATAAATGCTAATTTGCATTTTCGGAGTTTAAAACAAATCAGGGTTTTTTTGGGGCTATAAACACAAAGCTGTTTTGAAGATCTGACCTTAGAAGTCTCAAATAAAATTGCAAAATTATATTCCTTTCAAGATTTCCACTGGAATTTGAGTATTTTTATTAGAATCTAGAGATGTGCCAAAATATTTCAAAATTCAAAATTTTCAACGATATATTTATAGAGAATTCTGTAAATATACAAGATGTACTAAATTTTTTCAAAAAAATGTATAAATTCAGGTGTATTCAATATTTTGGGTTGCAATTTGAAATTAAAAATCTATTAATAAATGTGTCACCACAAAAGTCACAAAATTCTAGCTAATGCAACATTATTATTATTTGCGAAAGTCACTTTATTTTATTTAATATTAAAAATCCTAATAACATCAAAATTCGAAATTATGTTTACCAGTCGAACAGCAAACGTCAAAATTCGCCTTCTATCAAAAATTTCTATAAATTTAAATTTGAATCAAATTATGACTGTTAAAAACATTCAGGACCTAAAATCTTTTTTTACATAGGAATCTCTTTGCATCTGGTCTTTGAAATCACCATAAAGATCCATTTATCTCCATCAGATAGAATGACTTGTATTAACCTAAAGCCTAACCTTGCGCATAAGCCTATCACATGCTATCCATTGTTTACATTTAGTATATTTTATTTTTAGGCCTATATCCATTGTTGACATGAAGTTGTCATTCTATACATACCAATTACCAATCCTTGTGTACAATTAGGGATTCTCCAAGCAGATTTGAGTTCCATCTAAATTCTCACTCCATTTTAAACATGAATGTCTATTATGTGCCATTCCGCTATCATCATTATCCCAAAATCTAAGTGAAAAGTGACAAATATGATCAAAGAAGCTATTCCAACGTGGGCGTGTCTCTCATTCATTTTGACAGCTTTGAAGAGAAATGATCTCCTAGCTTCAGAATTTTGGTTGAAAGGCTAAGAATTTTCTCAAAACTAATGACTCTTAGTCCTTAATGCAATGGAGCTCCATGTGCAGATTCATTTCATCTGTAGTGTGCTCGACATTCGTAATTTGTCAAAATTAGTTTGTTTGCTCAAGAAGATATGATTCTTGAACTGGGTGGATACATGATCCCCAACATTAATAATCATTTGGAATGATAATATATAGTGAAAAATGGGAAGAAGCTAAATTGGAATGCCTGAACAAGGAACCCAGGCCAGGTCACAAAGTCCAGCTGCTGTTGAACGATGTAGAAAACCGTCTGAGTTTCCAGAAATAGACTCAGATGCTCTAATTCTCAATTCCATGTGCATTATGTATTTTAGATGAAGAGGAAAGCTACTTTTGAAGGCATAATGCAGTCCGGGCCAAGAAATGAGAGTATTGCACTCTTCTTGACTGCAGAAATCCTATTACATTACATTCTTCCGTGTAAATTCAAATTCAAATCCATGTGAAGAAATGATTAGGGTTTTTCATATATTTTAGGCTTCTGCCAAAAAATAATACAATCTCGGAGCTTCACTCGGGATCTATTGCTCTCTCTGACGAGTTATGCATGAGAAAAATGCCGTCCTTTAACAACTTTGACACTTGCCAAGTTTAGATTCCATATTTTCAAAAAGGTCGAGAAAATTGAGTGAAAGGAATGACAAGCTTGAAATTTGAGCCGACTACTACGGCGTAGTAGCCAGAGTGCATGCGTGGAGTCACCAAATGTATTCAGTTAACCACCTAACGCAGCATTACAAAACTGCCACGGTGGAAGCCGTTTCATTAAAAACCGCTGCAATGGAACATACGATGGATATAATGGAAATATTTGTCAAAGAATTTATAAAAAAGTCAGCGGACAGATTAGCATATAACCAGTTTAGTATTTTGGTCAACGTTAAAATCCGCAACATTAAAAACCGCAACGGTGGAAGCCGCAAGCCGCAACACGTAGTATGTTAATCAAAGCAGCAAAGAACTTGGGACGTCATCAACAGACAGATTAACGAATTCAATTTTTCCATTTTAAATATTGGGGGGAAATTCATATGCAGGATACCGGCGGTCAAAATGACCAGATTTGATCTGGCAAAGAAGTATTTTTAAAATGTAGGTGTCGCTGTTTAGCTAATGTTGTAGATTTGTGATGTTGCGGTTTTTAGTGTTGCAATTTTTAATATTGCGGCTTTTTATGTTGCAGTTTTTAATATTGTGGTTTTTAATTTTTGAGGGGTTTAATGTTGCCGTTTTTGTTATTGTTGTTTTTAACGCTGCGATTTTTAGTACTTACTGTTGTTTTTAATGTTGCAGTTTTTAATGTTATGGGGTTTAGTGTTGCGGTTTTAGATGTTTCGGTTTCAAGCGTTGCGATTTTAAGTATTGCAATTTTTAACTTTGTAATTTTAAATGTTATGGGGTTATATGATGAGGTTTCAATGGTTCGGTTTTTAGCGGTGCGATTTTTAGTAATAAGGTTTTCAATGTTGCAGTTTTTAATGCTCTGGGGTTTAATGTTGCGTTTTTATCTTTTCAATTTTTATTGCCTGCATGGTTTATTGTTTCGGCTTTAAATTCTGCCAGTTTCCATGTTTTGATCTTTAATTTCCTGTTTTCGACCGAGCTACTTGCAATCAAAGTTTCATCTGTCAGGTGAAAAATTATTTGGCGGTATTTTCATTTTAGGCTATATTAATTCCATCCTTCACCCCAGGACTCATGACCTTGGTTTTCCGCTGGCAATTAATGTGAAACCTTAATTTTATATGAAACCACCTGAAATGCAAAACTGCTGACGCCACCACTGGAAATAGCCCGAAACATAGCTCAACACTCGAACGTTTTGCCATTAGGCTTGTCCCGAACCTCATCCGCACCCATGTTAATAGTTATTGTCTGCTGGACTAGGAAGGAGGTATAGCTGATAGCTGACGTGGAGGCATATTATTATCCTTGTGTTATAGTCCATGGATTTGGATGAAGATCCGTATCGTCCAACCGTAAACGTATTATGAGTACCACTTCTTCCTTGTCTCAAACTCCTAGTCGAGCGGAAGTAGGATCGAAACATTTACGAACACACACGCCTCCAACCTCCACGTCCTCTTCAATTGAACAGAGACGCCTGTGCTAAATATTTATATCCTCCAACAGATCCCCGATTTCCTGACAGAACACAGCAGAAATGACAGAGACTGGATGTATGTATGGACGTAGAAGCGTGTTTATAGCTACGCCTAGTTCAAGGCTTTCCTATTCGGTGCGTTGCAAGAAGAGATAGCACACCAATTACAATTTTATGTCTTTTACCTATCTTCCTTTGGCAACCGGAATTTTCTGTAGTTGGTGAAGGTGAAGCTCAATTTCTGTCTTCTCTACTTCTTTTTTGGCTAAGAATTTTTTAAAAGCTACACCTGAAGAGAAGAACATCTGGTGAGCATTTGAAGGTGTCAGAACAGAAATTGGGTTTCTAAATTCGAAATGTTTGCTGAAACTATGACGATTTGTTAGTTGTATTTTGAAGTATGACGAGTTGTTAGATGTATTTTCAGTTATGGCGATATGTTAGTTGAATTTTGAACTGTGACGTTTGTTAGTCAATTTTATTTTATACTGAAGTTTGAAACTCGCGATAGATTTATGGATGCTCTGTGTTGATGCTCTATGACTTGGAATTGGATCAAATGCAAAACAAAATTTCGAAAATATTAACGGAAAGCAGGAATTTGTCACATTTATTGTTTGTGGAAAGTGCTTGCAATTGTATAGTAGAAATACGGCAAGTCCAGTTCGAATTAGAGCCACGGGCTCGCTTACCATATTGTAAGAGGCAAAAAGACGTGCATGCACACGTTGTATTATTCGGCATCAGGTTTGGGCCTATTGTTTTGGCAATAAATTCCATCCAATAGCATAATTTAAATCTACACAGGATGTAGTATGTCGATCTCACCGCAAAATAAATTACCTAGTTCCCCATAACTTACTTTCACCACTAAGCGACTAAATTCCATTTATTCCATCTATTCTTAAGCTAGCTTAGGGTAGATTTTGTCCTGCGGGCATGTCCACATCAAAATATAAGATACTAAGCCACATAAGCATAAGCAGGTTCGAAATTTTTTAAGGTTAACTAAAATATTGTCAATTTAGTCAATTTTGGGGTGAGAATGGCATTTATTCGAGGTGAGTCTAAATCATAGCTAATATAAAACTATGTAGCTCTCTGTGTCTAATGTTCGTTCACATCCAATTATCCCCATAGAACGAAGAGTACCTCTTCTGACTAATGCTACGGATAAAATAAAAATAAACTCCTCGTTTTGGCAACTCCAACGATATTGGTGAACTTGAGCTAGAACCTTTTCTAGAACCCATTCCGAGTGGGCCGAACTTGTGTGAAATATGATCTCTGAAACAATTGGGGTGTGTAATGACCCCTGAAGAAGATGGGGGTTGAGAGAGGAGAGGAAAGATGTGACTGTACCGGATATCATGTGGCATGGGCAGAGTGGCTCCACGATCCAGGAGTAACTTGATGATTTCATAATTATCTCGATGAGCTGCCAAAATGAGCGGAGTGATGTCTGAAGTGAAAGTGGCCGTGTCAGGTGGGAGAGCTTCCCAGCTCTGTCAAAAATAAAGGTCAAATTACACATTAGCTCGTCGGATGAGGCTGCTGGGGCGGCTGAGTGACAGGAAATTAAGTACATCGTCTTTGATTAGGACGCTGCTCAGCCAAGGTCCTAGTTTCTAAATTCTCCCCGTCAGCCGAATCAATAAAGCATACATTCTAGGAAAGTGATTTATGATGCAAACAAGAGGAACACGTACATGAGGTTCTCCGGGTTTATGCACAGTGTCTTCATGCTCCAGTAGAACTTCAACTGCCTCCACGTACTCTTCCGATATCGCATGAAGCAGTGCGTCCCGGGTTTCCACGCGGTACTCCAGCAGCAACTCAACCATTTCCAAGTTCTCATTGTCAATGGCCATCAGCAGAGCGGATCGACCTTGGGACAAAAAAGATTATTTAAAAGGATTCGAAAGTACTCCGAATTGACCCCAATTCCCACTAAAATCCACATTATCTGCTTTTGACCCAATGATTATTTTCATTTTATCAACTTTGTGCTTCCTAAACGTTTTCTGACAGTAGATAGCTGAGTGTGTAGAGGTTAAAAATTAGGACAAAAAATCTAACCATTGGGTCAAAATCAATTTATGGGTAGTATAGCTGGAAATTAGGGTATAAAAAGTCAACCATTGGGTCAAAATCAACTATGCTGGGTTAGCTTGTAAAGCTAACAATTGGGTCAAAACTAATTAAGGTGGATTTAGAAGCTAACCATTGGGTCAAAACCAATGAAAATGGGTGTAGAGGCTAACTGTTGGGTCAAAACCAACTGGACAGGTATTTAAGGTTGGTTTAAGTCAAAATTATGGTAATACACTAACCATTGGGTCAAAATTGAGCAAGGCGGGTTTAAGTGGAAATTAAGGGGGAGGATCTTGGGTCAAAACCAAGTAAGGTGTGTTTAAGTATAAATTAGGACAACAAAAGCTAGCCAGGTTTACGTGAAAATTAAGATAGAAAGAAAACCATTGGGTCAAAACCAGTTGAGGTAGGTTTAAGTGGAAATTAGGGTAAAAAAGCGGGTCAAAACCAAATACGAATAAAGAGTAAGTGGAAATTAGGGTAAAAAAATTAACCATTGGGTCGAAACGAGTTAAGGTGGACTCTGGTGGAAAATGCGGTCAAAAATCGAATATTTTATGGT
This sequence comes from Ceratophysella granulata, assembly GCA_034694905.1. Lineage (NCBI taxonomy): Eukaryota > Metazoa > Arthropoda > Collembola > Poduromorpha > Hypogastruridae > Ceratophysella > Ceratophysella granulata. The sequence continues at coordinate 6,419 of JAQFYU010000403.1, read as the reverse complement.
GAAATTAAAAATAAGGCATTTAGGAATGGATTTCTACAGAATGGGACGCACCACAGGGTGCATAGCTACTACTCCATTCAAATTCTTGAATTCAGAGAATAGATAAATACAATGGACTAATTCTCATTAGAATCTCATTAAGGAAACACTTGTTGCTACACTTTTGAAGGGAGTTTAATTAACTTGATGCCTAAAATCGGTGAAAATTCCAAGTCAGACCACTCCAGCTTTCAATTAATTGAGTCCAGCGAGAGTGGGAAGTAGTTTGTGAGACGCAGAGAACCGTTATGATTTGAATTAGATCGTACATGCGGAAGAAGCTAGTGGGGCGTTATGTAAGGGTGGGTTGTTTGTTTCGTACCCAATGGGTCCGCACAGTTGATGTTGATGTAGCCCAGTTCCGCCGCCTTCTGCAACATCCTGAAGATTTTTTTTTAAAAAACAGAGAGAAATTAGACGACAGGCTTACCAATTCAGCCCCACTTCATCAAATCAACCCTCTCTCAACGGATCTCACCCAGTCACTCCTCATGCCTTGGCCACACGGGTCCTGTCACATTAAAAGGATCAGAAACTCCGCTTTTATGAACCAAACACTCCACACTGACCCAGATTCGGACGTTGGAAGTACTACTGTACACAGGAATGGGAACTACCCCATATGCTACTTAGTTTGGTTCTTCGACAGATTGTATCTGCCAATAACACTATTTCTAGAAATGTTACTCACTCTAATGGTCTTTTTCAAAATAAAATATCTGAAAGATTACGTGTACCTTAACTACATGATTCGATCTTCATGAAGTGTTCAATTCCAGATAGATCATTAGGGTGAGGTTTTTATGCAATTTAAAACGGCCAAAACATGCAGTAAAATATACGGGTTTTTTGCTGTTTTATGCAATAAAATATGTCGTATGTAAAAAAATAGGCAGTAGAATATGCATTCTTTTGGCAGTTTTATTGCAGTGCAATTTGCTGCATGCAGAAAATATGCTCCATGCAAAAAATCTATCGTATGCAAAAATATGCCCCATGCACATATATCGTGTGCAAAAAATATGTAGTATATACTAGAAAATATGCAGTAAAATATTTATTTCAGTAAGCACTTTTACGTGAAATATAGTGAATTTGTATAAATATTGACTTTTGACTTTGACTTGACTATAAATTTTGACTGAAAACCATCAAAATATACATGAAAAACCGAAATATGCACAATAATGAAAAAAAAACTTAAAAATTGTTAAAATATGTTAATGATCGGGAATTTGGAGTTAGTGGACCTTGGTTTGCTGATAAGCATTATCCTAATCCTAACCCTATACGTAGATCATTTGGTTGTGCTTTGTTGTGCAACTAATTTGTCAATTTTATAGATCGTTTTTCTCTTTGAACCGGCCACTCTTTGCAAGAGTGGAGTTGAAATGCTTGTGGTTTTCCTTTTAATTGTAAGCAGAGACTTTGAAATTCAGAATTCAAGGGAAATTGTGTACATACAATATTATTAGTTGGACTTGGAACAACCAACCCTAGCAGCGGTCGTTGGAAGAGAACAAGACACTGTGGTCTGTGGTTTGTCCGTGTCCGTAAAGTTCAAAGGATTGTACTCGTATTGTTCATTTGTCTGGACCATGGACCGCACTGCTGAAAGTGTTCAAAATCCGTTTTCAGCCAAGGTAACTTAGCAACGTGATCAGCCTCAAATTCAGATTTGTGTTGAAGTAGAGGTAATTCATTAATGTAGGCCTGTTTGTGAGTTTGAGTACTCAAGAGCCTGACTTTTCTATGAAACTATTCATCTTCCAGGAATTCAATTCATTGAATTTTAGCAAACACGATTTAATTTGCCTTTTAATGCTTTATTGTTTTAGGGTTAGTAATAGGGTAAGATCCGTATGGAGCAAAAGGAATTCAAATTACACTACAATTAGTACCAAAAATTGTCGGATGTGAAAATTTTGCAAATTTTAAAATATTGATATTGTCCAAAACTGAAATCCTGCAAAACCTGTTAAATAGAAAACCAATAAAATGTGAAAATTACTTTCAACAGGTATCAAAATATTCAATTAAAGTAAATTACATCTGATTAAAAGCTTAAAATGTGCACCAAAATTTGAATAAAAATATGGCAAACGAGCAACAAACCATATGTAGTGTAGAATTAAGCAGCAGCACAAAATTTTAACATTAGAACCTGGCCGTCCAAATGAAATGTAAAATTTAATTTTATAATGTACGTCGAGTCCCTTATTAAAAAATCTTGATAATTCTCTGCAATTTAACTTCGCTTCGGGCGAATTGGCCGTACTCCCTTGAAAACTGCATTTCCGGGTCTGAAAAGTTCGTTTCCAAGTGCGCCTGCAAAAAATACACTACAGAGCGCCAAATTGCTCCATGTCCATTTTTAATGTGTGAGAAAGGTGTCAAAGCTTATGATTGAACCCAATCATCATAAAAAGTAATTGAGCCCCTTCCTATGTTAAAGGTTGCACTGCACCCTCGTAATGCCTGGTCTCGCTGGAGGTGGTCAACAACCACTTCTTCTCTATCCCATTTCCTAAAAATTCCGTAAAACTTTACTATGTATTATAATGAAGTTTTATTCTTGGCAGAGACAGAGCAGAGTATAGACAGGAGAAGAAAGTGTAATAAAATTTGAGATGTATTTGGGCCTCATCCCGTCTTTGGCTCAACCTACGTGTGTGTGAAGTTCTACGCCGGGTCCGTCCCGTGTGGCACTGGGCTTTAAGCTAAGCCTCCTGATCCAGCCCATGTCTCATGCCTTCTTTTAAGAGAAAGGAAAAAAGAAAGCCTCGGAGGCCCAATTGTGCTCAGGCCCATGTGCCATAGGTACTAGGCACAAGACGAGCGTATAAATAATTCTGTCTCCAATTTACTTAAGACACCTCTTCAGTCTCCAAAGAAAAGCCTCTCATCATATTCCTTGTTCAACACCTTTCCTCACCTATAAGAGATGAGAGCGCAGAGGGCTCATCTTCAAAATTATGACAGAGATCACCCGGTCTAGATTTTTAGACTTTATTTTTACAACGTTTGAAATTTTCTGGCGTCAATTCTTGGGATTTGGTAACTCAAAAAAGCGGATTCTTTAAGCCTTATTCCAATAATTTTTTTTTTAAATCAATTTTTGAATAGCTCCAACGACACTCACGGCATGGACACAAATTTTTATCATTTATATTTTGCAAAATTCGAATCTGGATCTAGTTGATCGATTTTGTAATTAATTTAAAAAATAAGTAAGTTGTTTAAATTTCATATAAAAATAATGTATGATGGATTTTTGATTTTTTTAAAAATTAGAATCTACCACATGTAACAAAATTACCGGGAGTCGAAAGTCTTTAATTTCTGAACCTAAACTGTATTACAGGTCGATCTTGTAACTTTTATTGTAACCATGGAGATTTTCTTTAGCAAACCGTAGCAAGTGCTAAAAATAAGCCTAAACTCGGGTCTGGAGTTCCTGGGGATTGATTGGCTTGCTTTTATGTTTTGTGTAAGAGAAATTCCTACGTAGCAACTGCATGAGTGACATTGAAGGGCTTTAAGGTTTACAATAGCAATTGAAGAAGCACTACCGAAAATTGTGAGGGCTTTGCAAAAGTTAACCCACATGTGTAGCTCAATTTGGTCTCCTATTCAATATTTCCTTGGAAATACCCTGAAATCAACAACATGTTGCTGTTCAGAAAATACGTAGTTGACCATTCAATCTAAACAGGGAGAAAACTGGGGAACATTTTTGCACTTGTAGCTCTTCTGAAATACAACCCTGCTCTACGGATTCCTTTTGCGTATCAATTTCTTAGCTGGGCAAAATATGTAAGCACGTACTATTCAAAATGCAGGTAATCTGTCCATAATAATTAAGCCACAACTACAGATACCAATCACAAAGCCAATGCGCAAGTATTTGAATTTTGAATTAAAATTTTGCGGCAAAAAAACTTGTGAAATACGTAAATACGTAAATACGTAAGAGCTCAGGTATTTTTTTCTAACATACAAAGCTCAAACAACTTTTGAAACATAATCATTCAAAATACAAAATGAAAATACATTCCTAGGGTAAATTTTGATTTAAATACTCATTTAATTTACAGTATTTTAAAATTTAATGTATTTCCCTCTTATATGACAAATTGTGTACCGGAATTGGGATTTTCTGACGTGCAAAGGGATCAAGGATACAAGGCATGCAGTAGTTGTATTCCCAAAAGACCCAATTTCGAATTATGCGGAGCTATTCCTAGCCTAGGAGGAAGGGTGAATTGGTTAAAGGATCTGCACTGCACTCATAAGTAAAAGTAAGGAAAGAATCGTATGTAATAATGCCCTGAAAACGCCTCAAATATGCACTAAAATATTATGCAAAATCAACATTTATGCAAAAAAAAAATGGCTTGTCGAATTTCGAAAAATGATCCTAATTTAGTATAAACTTCAATCAACCAATAGGCATTAAAATGGGAAATTTTGAACAAAGTTGAATTAATATCAAATCAATAATATAAAAAATTTAATATCGACACGAGTCCATTAATTTTACTTGAAATTCAAACTATCAAATTTAATCTAACAATCAAAATATGCAGGAAAAGTGCAATAATATGTTCGAAAACTCGAAAATATGGAGCAAAATTAAATCCAGGGTTACCCCAGCAACAGTGTCAATACGAGTTTGATGAGTGGAAACGAAGGTTACCTACGTGTAGATATCTAAACGCTGCAGGCTGAACCAAATGTGCAGGATTCATCGTCGACCTCTTATAGAGCCTATTAGCTAATTAAAAGTGTGCAAATAAGGCTTAGCAACCTTCTGTATACAAAAGTAGTTCGGTTATTGGGATCCGAATATAATTTGAATCATTGAGATCTAAAAATCCGCAATGAGCCTCCAAAAAAATTTTTTTCATACAAAACCATTGCCTAAACATAAGGCGGAGAGAATTTGGGTGCTGACAGGAGAATACAAATATGTATGGAGCCCTTTCTGATATTAGGAAGCTGAAGTGGTGAAAGCAGAGCATTTCTGTCAAGTCAACTTTCATCCTCACTTTCTCCCCGTCCTGCCACCAGCCTCCTCGTCCCTACTTCTGTCCTGAGTGGGAATCCAACAAAGTACTTGGCCAATCCCAGGCACGGAGCTCACATATGCAGCCAAGTCAAAGTCAACCTTCAATTCGCTTGATCTGCTCCACCAACTCAATTCCCTACCTCTTGAATTGAGTGAGGACTGAATGGAAGGAAGTGAATGGATCCGAATCAGGGATCCAGGGAACCGTGACAACTTTCTACAGACTTTCTCCTTCCTTCACGCCTCGGATGGTCGTATAGTCGACTCACTCTAACCTTTGCAGGTGGAACAAGTGTTTTGAGTCTTATGTACAGTAGCAGAAATGTACTGTTTTAATAAGAAATCACTTAATAAGAGCTAACCGAATAAGAACTAACGCCAAAATGGCTAAAAATAAGAGCAAAAAATAAGAGCTACAGTGTAATAGGAGCTAACGCATATAAGAGCTAACCGAATAAGGGCTAAAATAAAAAGAGCTAAGGCGTAATAGGAGCTAAATTGGGATTATAATAGCCTTTATTCGTTTATTTAGCACGTTAGCTCTTAATACATCGTAGCTCTTATTTTTTTTAGCCCTTTTGACGTTCGCTCTTATTCGGTTAGCTCTTATGGCATGGAAGAGTTTTAATAGCACATGAGCTTCAAATACTAATTTTTAAGGCTAGGATTTAGCACCACTGCAAGTAAATACGAATCTTGTGGCAACATTAATTTAAATTGACCATAATTTAGCTTTATTCATTAAATTATTTTAAAACTTGGGTTTAAATACATATTTTAATTATTTAATGATTATTTAATAATTTAATTTAAATGAATAACTATAAATTATTTTGAATTCACTTTCCCCATGCTCCAGCATGTAGTTTCAAGGCACGTTTTGTAATTCAAAGTATCTGCTTCTTAAAAGGCTTGGATGATAAAGCGAAAGCACCAATGGGTTTATGTAAATTTTAAATTCCTTTGAGTTTAGGCTAAGTTTGCCTGAAGCCTTGAACAGGACATTGTGTTGAGAGATCTTCAAGTCTCAAGTATTGAATATCCGGATGAGCCCCAAATCCGCTCATGACAATAACGCACGTGCGCTTTCGAATGAATGGAAATAGTTCATGCAAGTATTGTGGCAACTTTGTGATCTTCCGATTGAAAGATATTCTGCCGAATCTTCTTTGAGTTCACATCACACTACTTGGACTCATGTAACATGATCATCTGGAAGTGTAGTGGAACTTGTCAAAAGTTTTGCATTCAGTTCAGAGGAAACCTCTCGCTTCTTGCTATATAAACTAGAGCTGGGTGATGTGTTAAG
>JAQFYU010000402.1:0-23058 GCA_034694905.1 Ceratophysella granulata | reverse complement strand
TTTTTGCTCATTGACTTCCCACATTGCTTCTGCTTGGTAGCCAGGTCTCTTTTACCAGTTTTATACTGTTTATTCATGATTCATGACATGCGAAGAAGCCTGCAAAATACAAAATACACAGCTACAAAAATTTTTCATTAGTCACTCAAATTAGAAGAATCTCATTATTCAAATGTGAACAAGCCAAGTGAGTATGAGTAGAAGTAGGTACCTTGAATTCGGAATACATTATTGGCATTTGCTTTTGCATTTAGCATAGTCTATTTTTGCTCTCCGCACCTCCGCACGTGTGTTTATAAAAATTGCGATTTGCAAGCTCGGTTCTCCGTACTAAGAAAATCAATGTAAAAAATATCCATAAGTGGCAAAAAAATTGAAAATCCTGGATGCCACACTGAATGAAACCGCAAATGAAACTGAGCTGTGTTGTGATTTGTAATGCAATGCTGAGCTGAAGTTGAACCTCTACCTCTAATACTGCATGCGATATGCGAATGCGATTATTTTGCACTTGCTGAGATGATTTTTCAATTCAAGGTGAAGCAAAAAGGCTGCACGGTGGTGTTAATTGGTGATCTGTTTTTGCAGTGATGATGTCTTGATGTTCATGTTCAAATACATACACCGACGGAATGAAATACAAACAAATTAAATGATGCTTTGACCAATTTCAAGCCTTAGTAATATTATATTATAGAAACTCATATACGTAGGGTTAAGCTGGGCAAACGAATTTGCAAAATTTTGTACTGTGTATTTAATTCAGGGATATACAGATTCATTTTTTAACATAGTGGAATATTACTTTGATCAATCGTGAGTGACTTGAATTTTTTGCTCCTTTGTTTTCCAAAAATTCAGTTACCTGATGAATTGAATGCTTCTAAAGATGCATGAGCTGTAACTTCATCTACGTCATGAATTCAGCATCTTTGCGCAATTATCGACATGCTTCCAGGGCTTTTGCCTTTATTTTTTTCGAATGTAACATTCATCACAGATAACTAAATGGATCATGATGAGACAGTTTTATTGTTCGTATATGGAATTATTCCTGGAACAAAGTGACGCCAAAGCAGCGTCCAGTAAATTTGCAAAAAAAAAAAGGAATCTCTTGTATAAAATGGTCGGTTGAGATGCCAATAAATATCATTCGTGAATTTGAATTTACTTTCAGCAGTTCCATAAAACTAAGAGGCTTAGATTTACAAACAATAATGAAGTGGGTATATTTTGCAGCAGTGGTCCTGCTTGGGCTTCTGGCTCTCGTCTATTCTGAAGACTTTGATGGTAAGCTGCAGTTAAACAATAAAATATTTGTATTAGTATTATGTCAGTATGTGCGTTTATTTATTCATTTAATTTATTCAATTTTAGGTCAACGGTATCCTCGTCAATTCGGTGGGCTTCGGCCTTCCCTGGGCGGAGGCTACAGTAGCGGAGGTCGAGGAGGTGGCGGATACGGTGGGGGTGGTTATGGCGGAGGCGGATATGGCGGTCGAGGAGGCTATGGTGGCGGTGGGTACGGAGGACGTGGTGGATACGGAGGACGTGGTGGCTACGGAGGTGGTGGGTATGGCGGACGAGGAGGTTATGGTCGTGGTGGATACGGAAGTGAGGATTTCATGATTTGATTTAAGATTTCGGCAAAGCATTTTCATTGAATATATCTATTAATCTTCAATAATTTGAAATTTTGTGATTCTTGCAGAGTAATTTTGTAATTATGTAAGCAGAAGAAGATGCAAGTTCAAGGAGCCGTATCCGTAATTCAACGACCTCAGTCACAGAAGTTTCAAGAATTTTACAGCCGCCCTAGCGTTACTTTTGTACCTGGATTATTATTTAACCAAAACTACGAATGAAACATTTCTGTTCAAAGAGATCGTTTCGGATTTACCAATTTCGAATTTATAATCCTGCATTATACTCATTCATTATCAATTATCAATTGTCATACTACACTACACTTAGGATAATACCTGTTGTTCTTTGTTCTCCTAAATAATTTATAAGTACGTTGTATTCAGTGTGATTTAGAGTACATACATATTATTAAAAATAAAACCCTTGGTGTATCAAATATGTATATTATGCTAGTGTTAATCCTGAATTAATTCAATATTCAAATTGCTACAATAATGTATAAGCTGCTAGTTGTGATTGTAAATTCAAAACACGTGTCTGTAATTAACCTGTACTGGCTAACATTTTCCTTGATTGGAACACAAATTACTGTAATTAAATTACACAAGCACAAGTATACCACTCAAATTTATTCGACATTAAATGGGAAAGTTATCAGGATTAAATAAATTTAATATAAAATAATCTCAGCTTCAGTGTTTCTTCCACTTGAAAATTATATAATTTGATGAAGCATACTTGATACCATTTACTGGACTTATAACAACTTGCACTTCGTATTTGCAAATATTTGGCTATGGATCTCTTGCAGTTCATTAGCATTTATTGTTGAAGATAAATTATTTTTTATTCCTTTAGTTTCTTCCAACTATCTTAGGGTCATGTGTCCTAGTGTCCTGTGGGTCATTTAGAAGAACAGTAATTTGTTAATTTGGGTATGAAATCGGAAATGCAAATTATTCCGACCGAAAACAAGATTTAATGTTAAAGTAGAATACACGACTATTTATGTGCGACCAGCGACTGGATTCAAAAATGCTAATCATTTGAGCCACGCCTACTTTGTAATGGCGGCCTTTGTGTTCCGCCCCCTTTCTTGTAATGCCCTCGAGCTCGACTGTGTTACGACCTACAACTTGCCAATTAAAAACATATATGTATTTTAGCCATTAGCATCTAGCATCGAATATGGTATGTTCCGTTCGTCTTGAAAGAACCGTTGTACGTTGGTTGTACGGCGGACCTCAGAATCTACGCGGTTCTTTCAAAACAAAACAAACATGCCGTATTTAGTGCTACATGTTATACACATGCATACAGCACTATATATTTGGGATGCATGAGTCGAAGCACTCTGCTCATCGAAATAAAAAATAAACTCAATCTGAATTTCATTTGCAAATTCAAATTCTAAAACTCGAAACTCAACATCAACATTACATTTATTTCCGTCGTTCGTTCATGTCAAAATAATAATTAGAATAAAAACAAAAAACTTGAAGCGAGAAAATATTTAGTACATATTAAATACAAAACTACAATACAATGTCAATGTCAACAATACAACATGACACAGACAGGAAGCACAGATCATCACAAATCATCGTATCACCAATCACCATACACAATACAATACATACATCGATACATCATATCAACGTAAATTATGAATTTGAATTTTTGTCGTGAGAAGGTCGAAGTGGAAATTGTGGAGTTGCCTTTGACATTTGAACTTGAAAGGTGGGTAAGTTTATATGGATTTTGTATGTACCTTCATTTCATTTTTAAAGATCCTGGGTGTTTCTAAATTATTGGGCTGCAGTCTGCAGTTTTGCACTAAACATCAGCCTCAGCCAAGTTTGCATAAAGTTTAATTTTACATTTACATGTCACGTTAAAGGTAAGGCTATGTCTATTTCAATGTCAGTTCCAGTTCCAATTCCACAAGTAACATTCATTTCTGAGGCAGTTCCGCTCCGCTAATGCTTGCTAAGTAATGGAATTTTTGTTTTTAATAATTCAGAACAGAAAGCAAAAAATTGTACAGATGAATTAAATACACAGAAACTAGCAGCGCATCGCGTACTACATATTATTATTACTCAGAAATAGAACCATAAAGTTTCGTGCTCTGTGGACAATGTTGATTTTACAACGGATTAACAGGATGGACAAAACTCCAAATTTTTGTCACATTATTGTATTGTAAATTTAACAAACTGTAAAATATGGGCAGGGGCGTCCGTATATCATATTATTTGACGATCGAAAGCAATATAAAATCAAGATCAGAACATGTTGCATGTCGTACATTCGTGAATTTACAATGTAACATCGACTCGACTAAGTATATTTTAGCCGGCACCGGCAAAAGTTTGACTAACATTATCATTGTCAACTAGAAACACGAGAATATAAAAATATAAAATGAACGAACATTATTAAACTGTTCACTAAATAGTTCAACTTTGAGGATGAGATTAACATTCGCTAGAAATTCAATCGAATAAATCAATTTGACTTGATATATACAACGGTTTCCAAATACTTGAGGAATTTTAACAGTTGAGTACATTCTTTCAATTCCATTGATATTTATTCCGAATTTCGATACTAAATATTCCGATGGCCCGCTTGCTGCGGTTTGTGTTGAACCCATGTTGAACCACAGAACGGTCGATATTCCTATTTTCGGTAGCGAATTTCTTGTTGCACCGGTAGGTAAGCAAACTCCTAGTTCACGATCACGACGTTATCACTCTCAACTGTTTTACTCCACACAATTAGATTAGTTGGCCAACACCAATTAGCCAACTCGGAAGTTGTTGGACTTATACACGATTAACCACTGATCATCAGCCATGAAATTCAGAGAAGTTTGGAAGCGCTTGCTCGTTCACATCGTGTTTGCTGTCTGGTCACTACTCACTACTGCTGTTAGTCTACCAAGATCATAGATTACGTATTTTCATATCCAAAGGTTAAAAATACAGTAAAAATAGTGCACATGAGAAGTACAATCTCGGTTTCTAAACAAACGTTATGGCTTATCGTGTGATGTGATTGTATAATTGGACTGAACGCGTGACGTACCACCGTCCGGTCCTGGAACGTTATAGCTATCCAACCCTGATAATATGCTTCATTCATTTAATCTCCAATCAGGAAAACTATTGGGCATTGGGCAAATAGCGGACATGAGACATGACTACCGACTCGTGATTTCAGCGACAATGTGATAAATTGTAGTTTGGAGTATGTATCACTAAATAGACGGGAATCACCTGCCGCGTGGTGCTAGGGTTTCTACATGATACGTCCAATTTAATTATCTTATCTTGTCAGTGAAAACCAGGTGAACGAAATTACTCAATAGTGAGTTGCAATTCTGTATTTCGGAACATCTAGTGCATGTTAGGTTTGCATCACATGCTAATTTTAATCAGGCGGTTTGTCGATAACCCGATACCTATAAAAAGAATTGCTCCATGTTCAGTTAAACTCAATTCTAAGGAGTTAATCAACAGTTGAAGCTAAGGTTTCTTTGGAAAGTAGTGAAAGAATAGTTACAAAGCAAAAAGAAATACAGAAGTTACACAACAATGGAGGAATTTTGTGGTTCCAAGTTTTGGGTTAGTTAAACTTTCGAATTCATAGTTTCTGAGGCTCAAAATCCGAGCTTCTTTCTATTTATGATTTAAGTAGGAAGTAGGAACCCAGCTGAAGCTACGAATTTTCAAATCTTTAATTAAACTTGTATTTTGTTTTTACCAAACAGGACGCCAATTTAACATGGCATACCGAAACACCTTACTTCACGCTCTGCTTCGAAGAAACCATTCTATCCGCAGCCCCAGCACTCTTCCTCGTTTTGTTCGCAATTGTGGACGTGATCAATATAGTTTCTTCCAAAGTTCGACAGAAAAATCTCAAATCCACGTTCAACATCTTCCTCGTGGCTCAGACTTTGCTCACTTGTGGTTTGATTGTGGCATACATTGTTCACGTTATAAGGATGTATTCGGAATTACCGGAAGCTGAGGAACTGTTTGGACCGGATCACTTGTCGTCTTCGGCGCATCTTATTGGATATGTAAGATAGAAGCTCAAAATATTCTAGTACATGCCAAATACCAACTGATGGGATGGGTCAATTCTACTTGGTCATTATTTTTTAGGTTCTTGCACTAGTTTTATCAATTGCTGGTAAATACTTTTGCGTGCGTTCATCTGGAATTCAGTTCTTCTACTGGTTTATGGCTGCCGTTTGTGAAGCCATCATGTTTCGAACGGCTGTTGAGAGGTTTGAAGATGATATTTCGGTAAGAAAAATTCTGGAATTCCTGATATTTTTTTTTGCGAAGTTCACTCTTTAATTTATTCGATTAATAACAGGTCAAACAGGACATCATCTACTTGACCCGCGTCATCGTATTTCCACTGACTTTAGTGCAACTGATTTTGGAATGTGTTAACCCTGATCTATTCCTCAAAAACGACTTGAAATCTATGGGCGTAAGTTATATTCTCTAATATAAAAACCTAAAATAAAAAAACAGTTAAAGAGCACAAAATACTAACAGTTCAATATTAAAATTCCAGAAACCTTCTCCAGACAAGTCTTCGACTTTCTTCTCCAAATTGCTATTCTTCTGGTATGATTCACTGGCTTGGTCAGGATTTCGCCGTCCTTTGACCAAAGATGACCTCTGGGATCTCAATCCTGCCGATAAATCTTTGCATCAAGTGGAAGTATTTACTAAGCATTACAACTCTGCTGTTAGGTAAATTGATGTGGAAAAAATTGAAAATGCATGCTCATTCGGGACTTGTTCAACCGTTATTTATATTTTTTTATATACAGGAAGGCCGCTGGTAAAGCCAAGGTCAAGACAGAGTCCATGGTTGGCCTGATGATGCCACTAATCAAATCCTATGGCGTCACATTTATATTTTCTTCGCTTCTCAAGATTTGTGCGGATATGTTGGTCTTTGTGCAACCGGAAATGGTCGAGTAAGTTTGAATTGCCAATAAATTAGTCAAAATATTTATATGTATATATAGATAATCTATAATCCTGTTACGTTTTGTAAACATTTAACAGGCGTCTTGTGGGTCATGTGTCTGGTGGTGAAGAGGAGGCGTGGAAAGGTTACCTGTATACTGCCGTCCTGTTCGTAACTGCTATTGCTCAATCCTTGTTCAATGCAAGCAGTTTGAAGAGAGGCATGTTGACGGGTATGAGGATTAAGACTGTGCTGGCCAATGCCATATTCCGAAAGTCTCTTGTCATCTCCAATGCTTCCAAGAAAGGTACTTTGAAATTGCTCTGTTTTGAAGAGCCGGGTTTGACCTTGACCATTACTAATATTACGAAATTCCTTCGAAACAGAGTCGACAGTTGGAGAAATTGTGAATTTAATGGCGGTGGACACTCAGAAGTTTGTTGAAGTGATGCCATATATGGGTATCTTGTTTAGTGCTCCTCTTCAAATTGCCGTTGCATCATACATGCTCTACCAAACGCTGGGTGCTTCAGTATTTGCTGGAATTGGTGTTCTACTACTACTGTTTCCAATTAACGGTGCAGTAGCCACATTTGCAAGGAAATACCAAATGCAACAAATGAAGTTGAAAGATGACCGAATCAAACTGACAAACGAAGTTCTATCCGGAATTAAGGTTCTTAAATTATATGCTTGGGAGCCGAGCTACGAAGAGCAGATTGATAGCATTCGAAAGAAGGAGCTGGCCCTCTTGAAGAAAACAGCTCTGCTGAACAGTATCACCATGTTCTCATTTCAATGTGCTCCGTTTTTGGTAATTATTTTGAACTTTAGTTGTAATTTGCAATTTTTGGCCTTGACGACAAATGTAGACTGATTTTTACTAAAGTCTGGATTTGTTATTATATTCAGGTTGCTATTGCTTCATTTGCCACATACGTTTTATCTGATACTTCAAATGTGCTGAATGCAGAGAAGACGTTCGTTGCTCTCAACCTATTCAATATCATCCGTATGCCCATGGTCATGTAAGTTTAAAATTGCTGTTTCGATTGAATCCTGAGTTCATTTCAAACACGTGCTAGTTCGAAATGCTGATGAATCGAATTTGACCTAATTAGGCTTCCCCTGTGTATTTCGATGCTCGTCCAAACCTCAGTCAGTGTGAAGCGTATCAGTAAATTCTTGAATTCCGACGAGTTAGACCAGGATGCAGTCACACACGATGAGTCATACGGTAAGTTTATATTCGGTGCCTGATAATTTGCCTTAATTTATTCATAGCCTCTATTTAACCAATTATATATGTTTACAGCTGATCCTCTGGTAATTCAAAACGGAACGTTCTCCTGGATCCCAGAGACCACGACGCTAAAGGATATCAATTTCAATGTTAAGCAAGGCGAACTGGTAGCAGTTGTAGGAACCATTGGTTCCGGAAAAACCAGCTTGCTAAGTGCACTTCTCGGAGATTTGAACAAAGACAGTGGACTTGTAAATACAAAAGGGACCATAGCCTACGTTGCTCAAAGTGCCTGGATCCAGAATTCAACGCTTCGAGAAAATATTCTGTTCGGTGATCCCTTCAATACGTCCAAGTATGAAAGCGTTCTTTCAGCTTGTGCATTGAAGCAGGATTTGGAAATTCTTTCTGACGGAGATCAAACTGAAATTGGTGAAAAGGTATGGATGAGATTGTCAAAAATTGCTATTTACAATTTTGTTGCTCATGGCTAATTACTGGCAATTTGTATAGGGAATTAATCTTTCTGGTGGTCAAAAGCAACGAGTTGCACTGGCTAGATCCGCATACAAGGAATCTGATATTTACCTGTTTGATGACGCGCTGAGGTACGTTTATTTTTTAAATTAACCAGGCAGACGTTATATTTCGTTTAATCTAAAAACGTTTGTCATAATATAGTGCCGTTGATGCCCATGTTGGAAAGGTTATATTCGAAAATCTGATTGGTCCAGCCGGTCGACTGCGCGGAAAGACGCGCGTCCTCGTCACTCACGGTGTCACCTTCCTGCCTCAAGTGGATCGAATTGTTGTTATGAAGGACGGACGAATTACCGAGTCTGGAACCTATCGAGAGCTTTTACTGAAAAAGGTACATGCAGCAGACAGATGTCAATGACCTTACATACAAAAAGCACGACTAGAATAAGGATTCCATATACTAAAACTTAACTTTAAACAGGGTGAATTTGCCGAATTTCTCATTGAACATCTTGGAGCCAATGACGAAGAACAGATGGACACAGTTTCATTAATTCATGATCTGGAAAAAGTTATTGGTCCGGAAAAACTTCATCAACGAAAGTCTTCCACTGGTCAAACGATTGGTCAACTTCTTAAACGACTACCATCAAGGACAGACAATACAGCTACTGTAAAGGCACCGGTCGAAGTTGAAGAAAAGAAGAAGCTCATTGAAGATGAAACTGCTGCAGTTGGAAATGTACCATTGAAGGTTTTTGTGGACTACATCAAGGCAGCCGGTATTTCGTTGGCTCTCACTGCCCTGTTTTTCAATATTGCTGCTGAAGGTATGTGAATTCGATCATTGCTTTCATCTTATGTGTCCACTTAGCGACATGTGGCTAAATCTCGTGGTTTCGTGCAGCTCTTCTGTCGTACAGCAACATTTGGCTCTCTGACTGGTCCACGGTGGCAACTCAAGAGGAAATTGAGACAGGAGTTTCGAATCCAGACACCACAAATAAATATTTAGCAGGATATGGAGGCTTAGGTGGTGGACAGGCCGTGGCCATTTTAATCTCTTCATTTGCACTGGCACTCGGATGCTTGCGATCAACTGGTAACCTTCATTCGAATGCACTCAATCGAGTACTCAAGTCTCCCATGTCATACTTTGACACAACACCCTTGGGTCGGCTCGTGAATAGATTTTCCAAGGATATTGAAACTACGGACAATCTCATCCCAATGAACCTGAGGGGAGTTATGAATTTGATTTTCAACGTTATCGGAACGTTTACCATCATTTCGTACAACACGCCAATCTTCTTGGCGTTTTTTGTTCCCATGTTCATTTTCTACATTTTGCTGCAGGTGAGCTACATTATATAAAATGAAAATCCTACTTTGTAAAACGATTGCTCATGATATTTCTTATTGTTTTTAATTCAGAGATTCTACGTTGCAACTTCTCGACAATTAAAACGACTTGAATCCGTTACAAGATCTCCAGTTTATTCGCATTTTGGCGCCACAATTTCGGGTGCTACGACGATTCGGGCATTCCAGCTTTCCGAAGATTTCATTACCGAATCGGACAAACGCGTGGATGTGAATCAGCAAGCCTTCTTCCCATATATCATGTCCAACATGTAGGTTCCGAACTATAACTGTACAAAAAAAATCGAATTTGGAATCCATCAGTGAATGATTTTAATTTTTTGTTTTGAACTTTAAGATGGATCTCAATTCGGTTCGAAATTATTGGTGCTTTTGTGATTCTCTTCTCCTGTATCTTTGCATTGATGGCAAGAGACGACCTATCACCTGGTGAAGCGGGGCTAACGGTTTCATATGCTCTTCAAGTGACGAGTTTGCTCAATTTCATGGCTCGACTTCTGTCCGACTTGGAAACTAATATTGTGTCGGTTGAGCGGCTGACCGAACTCACGGAAACACCACAGGAAGCGGATTGGGAACGACCTATGAACAAACCAGCAGACGCTTGGCCAGAAACTGGTGAAGTTGTATTTGAAAATTACATGACGAGGTATCGGGAAGGACTGGACTTAGTGCTTAAGGGAATTACTTGTACAATCAAGCCTGGCGAGAAGGTAAGTCATACTTGATTATAAATATAAATTGATTTTTTAGTTCTGTCCTAATTCGAAATAATTTTTAATCAAATTACAGGTTGGGATTGTGGGTCGAACTGGAGCAGGAAAATCATCATTAACACTTGCACTATTTCGACTTATTGAGCCAGCAGGCGGAAGAATCACTATCGACGGAACAGACATCTTCAAAATCGGCTTACACGACCTCCGCAGAAAAATTACAATCATTCCTCAAGATCCTGTGCTATTCTCAGGCACTTTGCGCCAAAATCTAGATCCTTCCAATAGCTACACAGATGAGCAAGTTTGGAAGTGTTTAGAGCTTGCCAATTTGAAACCATTTGTTCTAACGCTTCCAGAAGGTCTTCAACATGTTGTCGAAGAAGAGGGACAGAATTTCTCCATTGGACAGCGTCAAATTATTTGCTTAGCTCGAGCTTTGCTTCGAAAAACTTCGGTAAGCGACTAAGCAATTTCCATATTACAAGGTTGTTTGCGTAGATTGCTATGCTAAGAATTGAACTAATGTTCAATTTCCTCTATTTTTCAGATTCTAGTTTTGGATGAGGCAACTGCTTCCGTGGATCTGGAAACGGATGATCTTATTCAGAAAACTATTCGTAAAGAATTTGCAGATGCTACAGTTATCACAATTGCTCATCGACTTCACACAATTATGGATTCCAATAGGTAAGCATATTCACAGCGGCTTGAAGAAATAACTTTGTATTATCAATCAAATGTAATAATAACACTTTTTTTGTATTTCCACAGAGTACTTGTCCTGGACCAAGGTCAAATCAAGGAGTTTGCCTCACCTAATACCCTTCTGGAAGATACGGACTCTATATTTTATGGCATGGCAAAAGATGCCAAAATTGTCTAGAAATTCGTATATTTCACAAGATTCCTTGATAGGGAAATTGTCACTTGAGAAGACTGCACCAGGAACCAGTATTGCATTCTAGTAGCATGTACAGTAGTTAAAGTTAAAAGCTTTTTAGCATTGTCACTTTTATATTTTAGAGATGTAGGTTGTTGTCAGGTTGTTGCGTATTGTGCATAATAGAGACAAAAGGTTTTAAAAGCTACGAAGTTCTTTGTGTCAAATTGTCATATCATTTTAAGAAGCAGTAGAAATATTTTTGTAGTAAATAAATTCAAATGATTTTGTAAACTAAATTGCAGTATATTTAGTATTTGTTTATTTTGCACACAAGCACACTATCAGGAAAAATTTCGAATTCCTTATCAAATATTTGCACACATGTCCTTAACCCAGGAAATGAACACAATCGCATTCCAGTTGTAGCACTAGTATCGATATCGACTACACGATGGGCCGTGATGTTTTAGAATTGACTCTTCATCTTCATTTTTCACACAGGCTTTGAAGTGCTTTTTTAGTTTCCACCAAAAGAGATGTAATAAGTATTTCTGAGCTTCAATATAGTATGTTGCCTAACCTAATTTGAATAATCAGGCCAAACGCCAATTTTTGCAAATAAATATGCATAATTGGCTAATCAATATTTATGATGGCTAGCCATCTTTTTGTGTCAATTATGTTATACTTGCTAGCCTCCAATAAAAATGGCGGGTTACAAAGCATATTTTTAAGTGCAGAATTAAAATTGTTCGAATCAAAGGCTTCAATGAACTAATCGCTGCTTTTTTGTATCCAGTAAATATTTTACATAATTTTACGTTTGATAACATTACGACACACACGTGTAATGAATGATATGTATAAAATGATCAAGTGCTTCCGTTTATCTTATCGGAAAAATAAACCCCAGGTACAACCATCAATCACAACAACACTGGAATTAGAAATCACATGCCTTGACAAACGTCAAATGTTCAATAGGTTGGTTTCCATTAATATTTTTCCATAAGAGTAAACCTTGATTGCAATGACGGCATTTATCGAAAACAAAGCCATAGTCAGGTTGCTAATTCCAAATACATTGATGATACAGCCAGCGATACCGGAAGCTTTATTATTTTCGCAAACCGGTTGCCGGTGAAAAAAGGGAAATTATAGATTTAGTCCGTCATGTAATTTAAAAATGAATATTTGTTACAGTTCCGAAATTTGGGTATGTAGAATCATAATTACGAGTATCATTCTGCATACTCATACTACAATAATGTCATTAAAATTGATTTTAAAATTTGATTCCATCACTCCAAATCGAAATAATGCCGTTTATCTTATCGGGGAAAGTGGAATCCGAAATCACATGCCTTGACATGACGAACGTCAGTATTCAAAAGGATTTTACAATTATTTTTCCATAAGAGTAAACCTTGAGTGATATGACGGCATTGTTCGATAAAATGAAAGCAATAAGCAATAGTCGTGTTTCGCGCACATTGAGTTTAGTTAGCCGCACAACAACGACACGGAAGCTGTATTTTAGCAAACGGGTTGCCGGTTGCAAATTTGGCTGAATTCTAATTCAAAATGGACAATTTTTGCGGTTCCGAATTTTGGGTGAGTCAAAATTACCATTACCGTATATTTCTTTATGCTATTATTACTCATTATCATATCTAGCAATTTTTTAAAAATTAATTTTTCATTTAATTGAAATTTTTACAGAACGCGAATTTAACATGGAACGCGGACACACCTTATTTTACCTACTGTTTCGAAGAAACGGTGCTATCCGTCATTCCAGCAGCACTTCTAGCAGTATTAACGATTGTGGATATTTCAAATATAATTTCTTCCAAGCAGAAAATCAAAAAATTTACATCAGTATTCAATCTACTAACTTCTGCACAAGTTGTATTGTCAATTGCACTAATTGCCACATATGTGGTTCACATTATTCGAATTTCAACGCAGTTGCCAGCTACAATTGAAACAGTTGGACCAGATTACTTGTCTTATTCAGCTCATATCTTCGGTTACGTAAGACTTTCATTTTTTTTATTAAGCACATTTAAAATCCATGATTTGGTTTTTAAAAATATTTCTGTAGTTTACTCTAACTTGAAAATTTTGTCCTACAGATTTTAGCCATGTTTCTAACTGTAGCTGGAAAATATTACTGCGTGGGATCATCGGGTGTCCAGTTCCTATACTGGTTCGCGGCAGCTGTTTTTGAAGCCATTCTATTCCGAACGGCTGTTTTGGGATTTGGGGATGAAGAAAATGTAATTAAAAATACTGAATTTAGTATTTTCATTAATTAAAAAATATATTTATTAATAAATTTCCAGGTTAAAGAAGAAATCGTCAACTTGACCCGGATTATTATCTTTCCACTAACAGCCGTGCAGTTAATTTTACAATGCGTTAATCCGATTTGGTTTTCATCCGTGGATATCAAAATGGGGGTTAGTACTTGGTGCTTATCGTAATTCATCGGAATTTATATTTTAAAAAATATATTTGTTGGAATTTTATTTTCAAATTTAAAAATACATAGAACCCATCGCCAGACAAGAGCGCAACATTCTTTTCCAAACTACTCTTTCTCTGGTACGACTCCTTAGCATGGGTTGGCTATCGAAAACCATTGACCAAGGAAAGTCTATGGGATTTAAACCCTGTTGACCGTTCTCAGAATCAAGTACCCATTTTTGCAAAACATTGGAATACAGCGGATCGTCGAGCAGCCCTGTAAGAAATGAAATGCTCTTATTTTTGTTTTGAGTCGTTGATAATATTTTTTTCCGATTTTGATTTAATCTTAGAAAAAATTCGAAATCCGGAAAAGATAAATTGACCGGGATCATGGGTCCGTTGTTCAAATGCTATGGCTGGACGTTTGCCTTGGGTTCGGTGCTGAAATTAAGTGCTGACTTACTCGTGTTTGTTCAACCGGAAATGGTTAAGTAAGTTTAAATTTTAGCTGCGCAGCTTTATTTTGTAATTCCAAGTTTTTAATTGTGTCATCTCTGTGTTCAGGCGGCTTGTAGCCCACGTCTCAGCAGCATCAGAGCCTGTTTGGAAAGGTTACCTGTTCGCCGGTGTACTTTTTGCTACAGCCGGGCTTCAATCAATTCTGAACGGTGCCAGTTCCAAACGTGTAATGTTGATCGGAATGAGAATTAAGACCGTCCTGGCAAATGCTGTTTTTAAAAAATCACTGGTGATTTCCAATGCTGCGAAGAGAGGTAAGAAATATAGCATTTGACCTACCGGATTTTGTCGGTTGCAAGTAGTTACAAAGGAATCACAGATTACAGTTGATCGCAAAGTTCTATCGTAAATATGCGTTCTGTGGTATTTGGAATGGGCTTAGTTATATTTAATTCCGCTGTTATAAATGAAATAAGGAATCGAATTTCCTGGCTTTAAAATGAAATAAAAGGGCTTTCAATAAATATAATGGCAAGCAATACATAAAAACAAGCTAGAAATTCATGAAATGTCGACGAAACCGCAGGGTTTATATTTTCCCCAAAAGCTTTTCTATTAAAAATTTCATATGCCGATCCATGTATTTTCTTCAAGCCTTTCTATCTACATATGTATACTAAAGGCTTCTGATGTATTTACAGGCCTTGTAATTGTTTATTTTTATTAGCAATCTCGTTTATATCCAAACCATTTTATTTATTTTCGGACCTTTTGTTTCTTTTTACATCCAAGACATTTTTTATTTTTCAGCCTTATTCATTTACATCTAAGCCATTTTATATATGTATTTCCCAACCTTTTCAATTTCAATTTATTCCGAGCCTTTATATTTTAATGCCTAACCATATAGATTTTCTGTTCTCTCACGCAAATCAAAACCCCCAGCCTTTCTATTTATTTTGCAAGCCCTTTTATTTATTATAGGCCCTTGCATTTGTTTCCAAGCCTTTCTATTTGTTCAAGAGCCTTCTGATGTATTTCTAAAGCTTTATTTATTACGAGCTTTTAATTTATTCATGTCCCTGCCATTTGGTTTATTTTCAATCCTACCAACCCAGTTGGGCTTATGCAACTATCCTGTATGTCTGTAACGTTTTCAAATTGAGAAGCCAAGCTCATATGTAAAACCGTGTACTGGACAGTGCAGATGCAGAGGTCGTGCGCCTTTCTTGAAGCATAGATAAACTGGTTCGCCGTCGCCGCGGTAAACTGCCTTTCAATTTGTTTCCAAGTCTTTCTGCTTATTCTAAAAAAATTCCGATTTATTTATAAACCTTTTTATTTGTTACAATAAGTTTTTAATTTATTTACAAGCCTTTAACTTTTTTTTTATGCCAACCATTTCGTTTTTTCTCGAATCCTTTTTAATACATTCCAAGACCTTTACCATATTTTATGCAATATGTTTTATTTTATCGCTCTGCTAAATCATATTTTGAGTTACTTTAGTAGGCTGGAAAATTCAACCTGATTTTACTAAGCAGTTCGTCAATCTCAAATATTGAGCGTTTCTTAAACCCCTATTTTGATCTGAATTCTACATAGAATACACTGTTGGCGAAATTGTGAATCTAATGAGCGTTGACACGCAAAAATTCGTGGAAGTCATGCCAGTTGTGGGAATTGTGTGGAGTTCACCTATTCAAATTGCTCTATCGGTCTACATGCTCTACAACACGTTAGGCGAATCCGTTTTCGCCGGGTTAGGAATTTTACTCTTGCTCATTCCAGTCAACGGCGTCGTGGCCACTTTGTCCAGGAAATATCAAATGGCTCAAATGAAATTGAAGGATCAACGAATCAAACTGACCAATGAAGTTCTTTCAGGGATTAAAGTTCTCAAGCTCTACGCTTGGGAGCCTAGCTACGAGCAGCAGATTGATGACATTCGACAAAAGGAAATTGTACTTCTGAGGAAAGCTGCTTATCTCAATTGCAGTACTGTGTTTACGTTTCAATGTGCACCCTTTCTGGTAATTCCATCAATTCATTGTCACGTTTTTATTAGGTCATTCGATAAAGTCTCTAATCAGGCTGATATGATCCAATAACAGGTTGCTATCGCCACATTTGCCACGTACGTCTTATCTAATCCGGAAAACGTTTTGAATGCTGAACGAACTTTTGTTGCCCTCAGTCTTTTTAATATTATTCGAATGCCGATGACTCAGTGAGTTACAAATTATGAATATTCAATGGATACGCTTGCTTGTTTGAAAATGTTTCATCGAATGGACCTTCTGATACAGGTTGCCACTGGGCATTGCGATCATGATCCAGACTTCTGTCAGTGTGAATCGTCTGAACAGATTTCTAAATGCAGAAGAATTGGATGAGAATGCTGTCACCCATGACGAGAGCTACGGTATGACATGTTCATATCGACCTATTTCAATGTTATGGTTGCGTAATTGCTGATAACATTGACAACCGTGAATTTTTACAGCGGATCCTCTCGTCATTAAAGACGGAACATTTTCGTGGACCGATGAAATGACAACACTGAAGGACATTGACTTTAGTGTTAAACAAGGTGAATTGGTTGCAGTTGTTGGTACAATTGGTTCTGGAAAAACAAGTCTACTCTGTTCATTGCTCGGGGATTTAAAGAAACAAAAAGGGACTGTTAATACCAAGGTATACGAAATAATTCCAATTAGAATCACAGAAAATAACTTCACCATTCAACGGTTGTTGTTTCTACAGGGTACAATAGCCTACGTAGCACAAGGAGCATGGATTCAGAATGCTACACTGCGTGAAAACATTCTTTTCGGTGATCCGCTTAATTCGTCCAAGTATGAAGGAGTACTTTCAGCTTGTGCATTGAAACAGGATTTGGAAATCTTGTCCGAAGGAGATCTGACAGAGATTGGCGAAAAGGTGATTTATGTTTTATGAATTTAAGTGAGATTATTGATGATGAACCCATATTTTAATTAAATATATTCAAACAGGGAATTAATCTTTCTGGAGGTCAGAAGCAACGAGTAGCCTTGGCTAGATCGGCTTACAAGGAATCTGATATTTACTTATTCGACGATCCGCTCAGGTAAATTCAATTTCGATGAATTTTTGAAAGTTATAAATTACACAAAATTATTACTATAATTAATAGTGCCGTGGACGCTCACGTGGGAAAAGTCATATTCGAGAATCTTATTGGGCCAGCGGGTAGACTACGCGGAAAGACAAGGGTACTGGTCACACATGGAATCACTTTTCTTCCCCAAGTTGACCGAATTGTGGTCATGAAGGATGGGAGAATCAGTGAATCTGGTACTTATCGGGAATTGCTAATGAAGAAGGTGTTTATTTTTGGAAACTTGCAAAAACTCCAAATCAAAATGGCCAATATGCATAGCTGAAATGTCATTTGATTCAGGGTGAATTTGCTGAATTCCTGATACAACATATTGGAACCAATGAGAATGAAGAATTGGAGCATGACACCATTTCCTTGATACATGACCTTGAAGAAGTTATTGGGTCGGATCAACTGATGCAAAGAAAATCTTCAACGGGTAAAACAATTCGACAACTTCTGCAGCGGCTTCCATCCAAGGTAAAGTCAAAAAGATAAGGGCATTTATTAACCGTTAAAATGCGGAGACACGACCGAAGATCTACGACACACAAGACTTAATCGGCGCCATATTTAATTCCTTCAGGAAGAGCAACTCGAAGTTAAGAAACCGGTATTAGCTGAAGAAAAGAAGCTTATTCAAGACGAAACTTCCGCCATTGGAAATGTACCGCTCAAAGTTTACTTGGATTACATCAAGGCGGCTGGAGTGCTGTTGGCGATCAATTCACAAATTTTCAATGTTATTGCCAACGGTAGTTGCGAATATGAATTGAATTAATAATGACACGTGACTAAAGTAATTCTAACTTTACCGACTTTCCGTTTTGAACAGCACTTATGGCCTATAGCAACATTTGGCTCTCGGATTGGTCAACTCAGGCAACCAAGGATGAAATAGCGCTGAACGGTACTTCCGATAAATCAACTACCGACAAGTATTTAACCGGATACGGTGCATTGGGTGCTGCTCAAGGTACGTTAAAGTTGACAATTAACATTAATTACATGAATTTGTAATTAACATTAATTACATGAATTTGCAAATTATTCTACTAAAATGCGACATTCCACCCTTCTATTTGTATTACAGCTGTTGCCATTTTAATAGCAGCCGTTGCAATGGCCATCGGTTGCCTCCGTTCTACGGCGAATCTTCATTCATATGCTCTGAGTCATGTGATGAAATCACCAATGTCCTATTTTGATACAACACCGCTGGGCCGACTCGTGAACCGGTTTTCAAAGGACGTTGAAACAACGGACAATCTAATTCCAATGAATATAAGAGCTCTCACGAACATGATCCTCAACGTTTTCTCAACATTCATCGTTATTTCCTACACAACACCAGTTTTCATTGCATTTATTATCCCAATGTCCATCGTCTACTTCTTTCTTCAGGTGGGTTTTACTGTTCTTGAACTCAATTATGTGATGGGTTCAGCCAAAAACAGCGAAACCAAAAACCCTGAAACCGAAAAACGGAAAACAAACACCCGCAAATGGACACTTGTTATTCGCGGTTTTTGGTGCGGTTTTTGATTTTGAGGCTTTGATTAGATCCGATTGTGATTTCATTGCTGAATTAACCTTTCATCTGTTACAGAGATTTTACATTGCCACGTCTCGACAATTAAAACGGTTGGAGTCCGTGTCAAGATCACCTGTTTACTCACATTTTGGAGCTACCATTTCCGGGGCGTTAACCATTCGTGCATTTAAGCTTCAGGTATTTACATGCAATTATGCTTAAAATTAACAACAGCATCGTATACACCGAGTAGAACAGTTCTGAACTAAAAATTCCAATTCCAGGACGAATTCATCGCGGAATTCGATAAACGCATTGATTTGAACCAACAAGCCTTCTTTCCATTCATCATTTCCAATATGTAAGTACACGCTTAATTTAACCTTAGTTTGCGGGTCCGAAATCATTGTTTGGACATCAACAAAATGGCTGCTTTGAACTTGACAGGTGGATCGCCATTCGATTTGAATTCATCGGAGCATTCATAATTCTATTTTCCTGTATCTTTGCACTTTTGGAGCGAGACAATTTGACTGGTGGGTCGGCTGGGTTAACCATTTCGTATGCATTGCAAGTGACAGGCTTACTCAACTTTATGGCTCGTCTGATGTCGGATTTGGAAACGAACCTAGTTTCCGTGGAACGCTTGACTGAATTGACCGAAACGCCTCAGGTTACAACTTATTTAATATTTTAATTAAAGGAAATTTTAACGAGGATTTTCAATTCATCAGGAAGCTGACTGGCGACGGCCCAAAAACAAACCAGATGACAAATGGCCTCAAGCGGGTAATGTCATTTTCGACAACTACATGACCAGATACCGAGAAGGGCTTGATTTAGTTTTACGTGGTATCACATGCACGGTCAAACCTGGAGAAAAGGTCGGAATTGTTGGAAGAACTGGAGCTGGAAAATCAAGCTTAACGCTTGCATTGTTTCGACTAATTGAGCCAGCCGGCGGGAAAATCCTGATTGATGGCGTGGATATTTTTGAAATTGGTTTACATGACCTTCGGGAGAAAATTACTATTATTCCTCAGGTAATTTCAAAACAAAATGAGTGCCTAGCGTTTAACAGATGAATTCAAATGTACTTGTAACCATGCATAAACAGGATCCTGTACTATTTTCTGGTACACTTCGACAAAACCTGGACCCCGCAGAAAGTTACTCGGATGAACAAGTTTGGAAGTGTTTGGAACTTGCCAATTTGAAACCATTTGTTCAAACGCTTTCAGAAGGTTTGCAACATACTGTCGAAGAAGAGGGACAGAATTTCTCAATAGGACAGCGTCAAATTCTTTGTTTAGCTCGGGCTTTACTTCGAAAGACTTCGGTAAACGTTCAAAACCATTACATTTACATACATATACTAGATTTTCATGCTTCTTTGAATTCTTTGAACTTTTGATTTTTTTTTAAATCTTCAGATCTTAGTTTTGGATGAGGCAACAGCTTCCGTGGATCTGGAAACGGATGATCTTATACAGAAAACTATTCGAAAAGAATTTGCAGATGCAACGGTTATCACAATTGCTCACCGACTTCATACAATTATGGATTCCAATAGGTAAGCGCATTGGATTTTAAAAATAATTATAAATTGTAATTTTTTAAAAAATTAACAAGGTATTGACAATCCTTATATTTCTACAGAGTACTTGTCCTGGACCAAGGTCAAATCAAGGAGTTTGCCTCACCTAATACCCTTCTGGAAGATACGGACTCTATATTTTATGGCATGGCCAAAGATGCCAAAATTGTCTAGAAATTCGTGTATTTCACAAGATTCTTGTAAAGGAAATCGACATTTTAGAAGACTGTACCTTATGAACTCTATTGCATTCAACCTAATATTCATCTACATAATTTTGACATAGTTTCTATATATTATTCATTTTATTTATGGTAGTTTTTAGGAGCAAAGCTGCTTTAATCTGTGTTAATAATTATTCTGGTAAAATAAAGCAATTGTAAAATATTAACTTCTATGGCAATTTCTCAGTGTCATATAGCTGACGTATTAAATTGGCAGATGCATTGCGCCTTACGATTAGATGACAATCAATGCTAATGTTATAGAAAAATTGAGTCAAAATATCGTATTCACATCGAGACTGTGGGTTTAGCACATTATTGTGTCAGTGGAAAACGGAAGTGACACGAGTAATGGGCAAGGTCAGTAAAACGGAAAGCTGATAGGTTTGATTATGCACACCAAAAACAACAACAAATCAGTATGAAATCAATTATTACTGACCAATAGGATAGATATGCATAAATTCAAAAGAAATTGCAAGTAACTGTTTTTCATACGACAAAGTATGTATAAGGCTTTGCAGTGTATTTCGATTGACTAATTTTTATTTTACGCTTTGTTTAAATCAACTATTGTAATCGAACGTCGAAATTCAATATGCCACGGTGTGATATCCATTTTTCCTGCTTAATTTACTACAGGAGAACAAGGTGGTATAAAAGCCACATAAAACCAAGACAAATGCCAATGCAGTACAATTTACAGATTCAATTTCAGTTCATATATTTAAAACAATAAGGTCCTCCGCAATCTGTCCAATATTATTTCTAAAAATGAAGACGATTGTGTACCTAAGTTTCATTATTGTATTCTGTACTGTAACACTTCCAGGTAAGACCTTCAAGTTCAAGCTAATTTACTAATTTCAAAATATTTCAAATTATTAAAGTTTTAATATTGAATCGTGTTATTTCGTTTAGGTTGGAGCCACGCCTCTGTGAGCCTATTAACACCCGGCCTTCTATTCTCAAAACATTACTGGCGTCCATCCATTTATTTTAGACCGGGTCCCCCATACAGGCCAATTACCTCGGCACCGGGTATTGCTCGTCCCGCCCCAGCCGGAATTGCAAGCCAGGCGCCAGTTGGAGCTGGAACAGTTGGCATTGCCACACCTGCAGCCGCTGGAATTTCACAACCGAGTGGTTCATCTGCTTCTTATGCTAGACCTCAAGGTCCTGGAATTATTTTTGTGAAAGGCAAATAAATTAAATTGGCGTTTAAGTTGAATTCCATAAAACTACTTCTAATTAATTTCTTCCCATTAAACAAAGAAGCATATCCGTAGCTTATTATTGGAGCACTAGTGCAGTTACAGTGAATGTTATACGAAATCATGATTTTAGCATTAAATGTTAGCATTTTCGGTAAACTTCAAAGTTTTTACTATAGATGTGTGCACAATTTTAAGAAATTACGAATGTGTTTCTTTAAATAAAAATTCCAATTATATGAATTTTTACTTTAACAACTTTACGTCATTGATTCTCAAAGAATTTAAGTTTCAGACTGTCGATTGTTAAGGTTCTCATTTTTAGCGTCAGGCCGGCACCTTTCGCACTTTCTTTCACCCCCAATTAAAAATATGCAAAACGGATATGACCGTCACTTTGAGGATTCACCCTTTGTGAACTTTTTTAAACCAGCAATTCACTTTTCATGAATCATGATTGTGAATCCCTTTCTTCTCGAGTCGGTCGAGAATTTGTTTACGCATGTAAACTTGATTCAAATACAAGTATGTCACACCACACTCCAACTCAGTGTGGTAAAATAGGTGAGAATTAAATAAAATGAAACCGCGATGAAAGTACAGCTATTAAACTCCAGCGTTCCGCCTTTCATTTCATTGTTGTTGTACTGTGCATAGCTGAATATTGAAGGGGTCACTAAGCAGCTTTAAAACGACATTATAAGTAGCTTAATTCTTCACCGTTGGTACTCATAATTCATATGTAAATTAAATAAATAAACGGGTAATATGGAATAATATTAATATAACTTCAAAGGCACAGGGCACAGCAAACTAGTGGGCAGCTTTACACAATTGCAACCCGGCCATGAACCTATGCGGTGAACCCTGCTGATCTCATGTCTGGAAAATGCGCAGAAAAGCAGCTAATTAAAATATTCTGTGGTAAACTAAATTAAATTACTAAAACTAAAACCAAATTTAATTATTTAAGTGAAATTAATCGTAAGGTACTAGTTAATTCTTATATCTTGTCTAAACTACGTAACATGTGTGTTATCTGGGGAAC
>JAQFYU010000401.1:0-23118 GCA_034694905.1 Ceratophysella granulata | reverse complement strand
TGAACTAATGAATTATGTAGACCAAAATATATATTAAGTCTAAAATCAAACCGTGACGGAATGTCAATTCTAGCAAATGATCCCAATGCTGCATCTGCTCCACTCCAAAGAAGTCTCAGCCCATTGTGTTGACAATATTCTGTACTGCTTCAATCTGATTCTGGACCCCGTCGAATGCTTTTCCAATGCTTCACAGGATACAAGCACAATACATACGTTCATTGCCAAAGGCGGGATTAAACTTCTGCGGAAAATTGTTGTTGACCAGCACACGACAAAGTACCCTGACAATACGATTATAACTGCTCTGACCTGCATGAATCGACTCATTCATCTTCCCGAAATAACTCAGCAAGTGGCTCAAGATGGTCTTCTTCAAGGTCTCATGCTCTGTATGAATTCTAAAAACCCTGCAGTAAGTCTCACAAACGAAAATCAACAAAACACACGACAATCGACATCGACGAATGCTTGTGCTTAGCGCATGACCTATGACACTTGTTAATTTGACATTTCAGCTCTTTGAAGCCGCTTGCGGAACGATGGCTATCCTAATGTCGGATGAGGTCGCTAGGTCTCAATTTCTGCATTACAAGTACTGGAGATACATTATCAATGCCCTGACCTGGGTTGAGCACAATGCACTCCTAGCACTCGTACCATTGCTTGACGTATGTGACCAACAAATTCATCAAATATAATTCTAGTCAAGTCTATAATTTTAAAACTTGATCTTCAGATTCTTTCCTCATACGAATACGTTGCCGTTCAACTTATTGACCGTGGGATCATCAAAGCCATTTCTGAGCGATATGATTTTACCGATGTAGATTGTCCATGTAAGTCCAAAGTCCATGTATGTTTAATTGTTTCGATTTCGTATGATTGTTTAAAATTTATTGCTTTCAGTTCACACGATTTTGGAACAATTAGTTCAGTTCCATTTGCCCGCCAAGTACGCCATTACAGGACGATTGGACTACTTCGATGTTCTGCCCAATGGTTTCTACGAGTCTGGTCGCCTGTCACCTGACGAAGTTTTCATCCCACTTCGTGACCTCATGTACGGAGTGGAACCTGAACGGAGGGTCATTTATCTGAATAGTGAACATCCAGTTGAAGAGAAAGTTCTTGCCCGAAATGTAATTTGAAAAGCATTAAACAACTCCGCCGTTCCACTTCAAGTCATACAAACAGACTTTAAAACTTTAATCTCTTCAGAATACCCTTCAAAACATTCCACGAACCGAAGACTTGACGCAGATTCAACTTTATGTCGAAGAACTTCAGAAACAATTGGACGAAAGCCCAGTAATGAGTGAAATGCAACTCGTCCGCTTGATTGGAAAGTTTGTTTCCAATAAACTCGGAGGCCCTATTGACAAATGGCGGGTGAGCAAAAAAATTGACGCTGCGAATTGCGCTACCATGCTTTTGCTTTGAAAATCCCTTGGTACCGATTGTTTTCTTTAAAAAAAAATCTATTAGATCGATAGTGTAGTGGAGAACACGACGCTGAAAAGCTTGCAGAGAGAGTTCGAGTCAATTGCAATTCCATTGACAATGTTTACGGAAGGAACCCATCGAACTCGGGCTTTGCTCTTCAAAACATTAGCGGACAACTTGGGCATTCAGGCAACACTAGAGCGCGGAGAAGCGCGAACCTGGAATACCGTTCTCCTTCGAACAACTAAAAGACGCGTAAGAATTTCAAGTTCGATAAACTTCTCAAGTTTCGTATGTTCTTCTTGTCGAATTAAAAATTGAAGTTTCGAATGTAACAAATTTGTTCCTACAAAATCTAATCACAGTCATTCATCAAAAATAGATTTCCAGCATTTTAAAAATAATTCCTTTTAATTTTTAAACATGTTCTTGATGAATGAAGGAAAATGAACAGTTCTATGTTCAATTCGATCCGTTCAATTCAAATGAATTCCAACCGTTCAGCCGTTCATAACATGTCATAAATCTGTTGTATGACATTTCTAACTGGTCGGTCCCTACAAAAGAAAAGCCAAAATCGACATGCCCACTTGAAAATTGTATGAATTTATTAATGTTTTCCCTCCAGTTGTATCAGCTTCCACCAGGCCAACGAAGATCAACACGACCAGTTTGTCGTCAGCCATGTGCAATTTCACCGGATCCGGAAACAGGAGGAGAAGAAGAAGAGGAAGAAGAAGAATCAACGGAGGAAATAAAGGAAGAAGTGAAAGAAGAAGCCATCGATCCGAAAAAAGTGACATTTCCAGTCAAAGGAACAAAAGAAAAAGAGGTCAAGCCAAAGAAGGGGTCAGGAAAAAAGCGACTCGGTAAATCCGGCTCTAACTTCCCGCTGGAATCCGAACCTTCCAAATCCGTTGGATTTACTGAAGGTGGTGGCAGCAAAAATTCTGGAAAGAAAGGGAAGAATTCTAAGGATAAGGGTCAAGGTCAAGAGAAGAAGGGGGACAAATCACCCAAAAAAGACGTAGATGAAAGATCAGATAAGAAATCCAAAAAATCCGAACCCAAATCCAAAAAATCTGTCCAAGATCACAAGAAAAAGAAAGCCAGTACCAAAACGAACGATTCCGATGGAGACAGGAAATCTGAAGACGACAAAATTCAAATTCCAGAATCAAAGACGGCTGGAAGTTCGGAACAATCGCTTGCCGATGAATCAAAAAAACCGTCCAAACGGAATTTCAGAGAACAGTCCAAAGCTGACATCGCTCTTCGGTCGGGCAGAAGATCCAGACGATTTGACAGTCCAAAATCTGGACGAAAACACAAAAAAACAAAAGGCCTCAAAGATTCAAAAATGGCGAAAAAGGAAAAACCATTGAAGAAGATTCTGAAGAACGTTTGCAAATCTGCTTCTACTGGAAGTATTGACACAGTTCTCATGTTTGACAATGACCCACGACTTCCGGATTGCATGCTTGGAGAAAATGTGGATTTGGTCTATCACACGGATCCGATCCCGCTGTCACTGGCCGAGTTGACAGGGGAAGATGGGAACGAGGACGAAGAATTGGACTTTACTGAAGGTGGTTCACGAATTGGTTGACAAAATAGAATTTGAAATTATTATTTATATTTTGTATATAGGAATAGGAGTTGAGCCATTGGAAGAGTACTTTGAGTTTGACGGTGAGGAAGAAGGTGAATTTGAGATTGACCCGAAGATTGCGTCTGCTGTTCCAACCATTGAGCCACTTCAAGTACCTGATGACCTTCTGCAGTTTCAGCCCTACGTAGTTTTAGAGGAGCGGAATGGACAGAAATACTGGTATTCGGAGAAACTACGACCTTTCGTCGTTGATCTCCTCTTCGAACCTGGACAAGTTTTTGAACTCAACTCTCGAGAAGCGGATATTTATATTGGACACACAGCTTGAGATTGAAATTACGAAATTCATATATTTTTTGCCAGATCTGATACAAATTATATTCGTAATCAATTGGAACTGTTGTGACAGGAAATCGGTGGTCAAAATATGTAACACTGTAAATGTACCAGTAATCTCTGATTGATTAAATGGATTTTATGCATATTCAAAACAAAAAATTATGAATGAACACTGAGAGTTCGAGTTACGAATTATGTTTGCTTTTTTTAGACTTCTGGGTTCAATATTATTAGTTTTCAAAGATACATACATACATAGAACACGCATGTATATCATACATCTTGCAGAGCTTTCACAAACGTCAAAAACAATTTTTGAATAAACTAGAAGGTCATACGCCGTTCCTTTGGAACGAAGGTAATGGTACGGCACAAGTTTTTTACATGCAGGCCAGTTCCTGATGTTAACGAGTCCAAGTCTATGTAATCAATGTAACATGCTTTTTAGGCCCTGACAAAAGCTGATTAATACTGCATTTACGAGCTACTTTCAATGCTACCGAGCCATTAAGTTTTTTTAAAACCGTACATAGAAAACATGTATGTAGCATTACAGATTAGAGAAAAAGCGAGCCAATTGGACGACGACGTAACTTAGCGTCTCACTAAAGCACAATGGTATGCTACGCTACGTAAGAATTTCGAAACGCTAAGCCTACATAATTTACATAATTCACAGAACCCATACATAGACTCTGTACATACATTATGTACGCTTCAGTAGGAGACGCGTTCAGAACGTCCAACTAGCTTATACACACTTTTGCAATTTTGCTTCAGCTCAGTTAGTTCAGTAGTCGTTTGGGTCCCAGACTGGAAAGACGCTGAGAAGGCACATTATTTTGAGACACGAGAATTTGGAAAAGCACAGTTGGCTTGACACCCTGACCTGACCCTTTCTACCTCAGATCAGAAAAAGGACAGAAGAACACCGGAACCATACCATTACCATCATGGCTAGCGCTGAAGGACATGAGTTGACCTACCTGGAAAAGTGCAATCTAATTGCAAAGAAGTTGCAAGAAGCTGAGGTAAGTTTGTGACAATTATGCTAAACCATAGAATTCTGTGGTACAGGGTACGGTACAAGGTGTGCAATGACTTTCAAGTTTCGTTATCGGTAGAACGCCCGTAAGCGTAAGACGCTGAGCCGAATACATATGACATTTGTCAATCAAAACTGTTGATTTTGTACTGTAATTAATTTGTAGACGGAGAAATACAACGCTGCATTGGACAAATACGAGAAACAGGCTATTCTGGAAGCAACTGAAAACGGAACAAGTAAAAAAATTCTTCCAAGGAGTAAGTACTTTTTTTTTAAATGTGGGTCACTGCCACTGCTGGGGATAATGATCTGGTTTCACACTGATTCTACAAATGTATACATCACAAGTAATTTTGTATTCTTAGAAATGGGCGTCAAGCCAGGTCCAGATGACATTCGAAACGGATTTGCTCATCCTAGTTTCGGCCCACCACCTGGCACTTTCTGGATGGCGGACGACTTCCAGGATTTCTTTGTCATGAGCGTCAGCAGCCCAAGCCTGTTTCACGTAATAAGTCGTTATAATTGCTCGTTTTTTAGTTAGTAGGTTGAAAAATGGGATTTTAGTATGACAACCAAGTCCCTCTTTGAGTGACAGTTTCAATTTTCAATGTGGAACACGACCATCCCATTATTATAACTTCTATTCTTTGATTCAGGTGCAAAACCTTGGTCAAAAATCGGAATTGAAAGATTTGGAGGAAGAGATGACGGAATTCTATGACAAGTACTGGAAGACGAGTCGTACAATCGTGAAGGAAGACTTGGTCCTCGGAGGTTTCTATGCTGCTTATTCTGAGCGATTCGAAACTTGGAACAGGTGAGTCTGCATCCATACATCTACAAATCAGCGATATTTCAATTTCACTGGTATTCAGAATATGTTAAAAGTTAAAATCCGCTTTAGATGTCGTGTTGAAGATTTAAACGAAGGTACTGAGGAAATCACAGTTGAACTGTTGGACTATGGAACACGTGACATTGTCAAGTTGGATTGTATTCTTCCTCTTCGTCCAGAGTACCTCGAGCTTCAGGCTCAGGTCTGCAGTGCCAGTCTTTACGGTAAGATAAGATGCTAAGATAATTAAAAGCGGAATCCGGTCATTTCAATATCCAATTACATTCCGAAATATTTACAGACGACAAGGAAAGGGATGCCAATGTCAAAGTGGACTGGACTCCTGAGCAGAAAAAACAATTCACCCAAGCGATTGGTGGTCAAGTCATTCACACGTACATTATGAAAGCCATGCAATACCCTAAAGAAGCTTTTCAGCATCTGGAAGTGGCCATTTTGAACACTGATGACGACGGAAATGACAGGTAAGCATAATTCTATACCCCAATTGAAATTGAAATGCGCTTCAAATTACGATTCAATTAATTTTGTCTTTGGATAGTATTTTCGTCTTGGAATCTCAGTGACCTGACCTCGTAACTGCAAACGAGAAGCTCTGTCCTCTGAAGAACTTTTTCTGGAACCTGCTGACCTCAAGATCAAGACTCTAACTTTTTCTGTTACTCGTAGTAATGTTATTATGTATTTAATAAAATATTTTGAGTGACATGATATCTATCCCAATCCCAATAAAATTTTGCAGGTAAGGAAGAAAGTCAAAGTCAACTAAAGTAACAGCTTAGCTAATACTAAAAATAACGTTTCATTTGGTAACAACGCGAATAAACCAAAACGCTGCCGTACCGTAATCATTGGCCGAAGCATTCTGAAGGTATTCAACAATATCCGCCTCATCCTTCTGAAACCAAGCCAGGTTGATCCGAATTGTCTCAATTGACTGCTGCACTGAGCGCGTCACTCCGCAGAAGGAATGTTCCCGGAAGAAGGACTCGATTTCCATTGCCTTGTCTTCACTCATAAAATTCTCCGTCACGGCTTTTACGAGGTCACTTATTACCTGTCCATCCTAGAAGGTAACATAAGTAGGACGATATGAGCTATTTCGTTAATTGGTCAGTCACAAACTCGTGTTGAGCTGGAACTAACTGGAAAACGAGTCAAGAATAGTTTCCAATTCTCCTTGAAAAGCTCCCACGCTAGGCCTTGACCGTCTCGACCAAGTTTGTTATTGGCAAGAGACAAAAGAACATTGGCTGAGTCTTGAGGATGGACTGCATCAGTTAGGCAGAATTCCCAAAGTTTATGAATCAGGTCCAGACTCTTCATTGATGTCAACGCAATAAGGATCCGATCTTTTTCTTCAGCCACGTCGGCAGAATGATATTGCTAAAGGAAGAGGTAGTAAAGTAATTATGTGATCGTAAATGAGACAAACACACTCCTTATTCTTTTTCGAATCATATTCTTACTTCAATTGAGCTTTCGAACATTTCTTCGTCAGCTTCCATGAGCGCGGCAGTAAAAGTTAGCTGCCGAAAGTCAGCTGGAATTTCATAAAGTTGGGATACGTGAAAGTGATATCGTTTCCGAGCTTCATCCAATGTTCCCGCATCTTCGAAGTGTATCAATAGCTTCAAAATTAATGGGCGCAGTAGAATTTGAAAGTGAGCTGTTGAAGTATTGCAGTTTTTAGAATTTCTCAGTAGAAAATCAAAACATAAACATAGCATCTGTAGTGTCAAAATGATTACTTTCATCGCTTCCCTGTTCCCAGCCAACTTTGTTTCCTGTCGGTTTCAAAAGCCTCAGAGCGAATTTACGAAAATCTTCACTGATCCAACTAGCAGACACGAGCTTGCCAATTTCTATCAATATATCAGCAATCGTGGTCCAGACCACGTAGTCATCTTCGTCAACAAATGCTATTAGCAGTTCCAGAAGCTTTTCCAAAGATACAAAAACCCGAGGTACAATCAAACTAATTTATTCGAGAATAGATTATTAAATTATAAATACATACCTCAACCGTTGGCTTTCGACCCGACTTCACAAAGGCGAACGTGTCCTCTAAGATTCCTTGTCGATCCAGAACTGGCATAAGTTTTGACTGAATCGCTTGTCCAAATGACTTTATTATTTCTGACGGATACTCCACTCGAAAATACCCCTCAGAATCTGGATTCAGCTACCAAGAAATACGAAATCAGACCATCAATGAACTCATGGGTAAATACGAATCATGTGAAGATAGTTTACCATTATCCATTGATCGCCCGACCCCTTTCGATTCACAAGTACAACTCCGACTACGCTATTTTGGTCATCATATATCGTTTGAACAGGGGAATCTTTTGTTCCCAATGCTTCGAGGCACAACAGTGCTGGCCAGCGGAACGGTGGTGAATTTTTGCAAAATTTGCCACATGGACAAGGAACACTTGCAAGTGTGAATTCATCCAGTTCAAATCTCAGACGCAGGAAGTCATCTTGTGTTTCTTCAAGTGTGCCAACGAAGATGGGATAGCCATTTTGTTTCATCCATCCGCGCATCAGCTCTACGAGTAGTTCAGGGCTAGAGGCTACTTCTCGGAGTGTTTGCCCAAGGTCTGACGATCTTACGTTGCTGTACTGGAAGCGGATTAAGAAGAGAATCATTCCTTTATAAAATGCTTCGTCTCCAAGAGCGTGGCGGAGCAGATGAATAGTGAAGGTTCCTTTTTTGTAGGTAATGGCGTCGAATACTTCGTAAATCTCTGATGGACTTCCAGTATGCATTTCTAAGGGATGACTGGTGGATAGGCTGTCAACTTTCATGGCTGGATTTCGTATCATAGAAGTAAATTGAAGCCAGATACTATATTCTGGGAAAACCTCAGAAATACAATCGAACGCAACAGATTCTGCAAAGCCTTCAGTCAACCATAAATCAGACCACCAGTTCACCGTAACCTGCAATTTAAATAGGACTATTGAATATATTTTTTGGATTCTTTTCTTAATTTTGAAAATGTGTGAAACACACAACTTACGAGATTTCCGAACCACTGCTGCGCCAAGCCACGAGCAATAAGAAGTGCCACACTCTGCTTGTTGAAGGTGGACGTTTTCAGATCATCAACGAGGAGACTTGATTCACGGAACGTAATTAGTCCCCAATTTCCCATTGCACCTGAACAATGACAACTTTAACCATGTGGACCGTTTCTAGTTTGGGAGTAGAATGTAAAGTGTAAAGCCCTTTCTAATTTGCAAGGTTACTTATTTCTTACCCCGCTGAAAGTCGGCGACACTGACAAGATCCAATTTTGGTAGAGGGTACTCCATTTGTAAATATTGCTTGTAAAATGTGAGACACTTTAATGCGACATCCAATGCAAATGATCCTTGGTGCTTCTTGCCAGGAGGCGTATAGACTCGGCAGTTGATATCATGATTTACTTCAATAAAGTCGAATTCTCCAGCAGCAAACGCAAATAGATACGTGGACATCATCGGCGTGGTGATGAACTGTACAACGTTGAATTCATGTTGTCCATCTTCACCTTCATACGGTTTCACTTCAAAAATAGGCTGCCAATTGGCATAAAGTTTACATAGCAATAGCACAAAATCTAGTTTTAAAACTAGAAGTATTACTGAACCAACCATGTTAGAGAGTCCGGTCAAATTCTTTGGCAAAAGGAGCGACAAGCTGAATGTTGACTTATAATTGGGCTCATCAAAGCACAAGAAGCAGAACCGAGCTCCAGTTGGTTCAAAGAAAGTGTGGTAGTTGAATTTCTCCCGTCCATCTTTCCCAGTATACTTGGAACAATACAATCCTTTCTGTCCACTCATCGAAGTGTCGCTAATTTCACCAATGAACAAAATCTGAAGAACCCCTTTCCCTGGAACCAATTCATTTTCAAAGACGAACTTCATCGTTTCATTTTTAGTGTCGACAATGATTCCGGAGCAAGGGTTCGGTTGACCCGCTTCATCTTGATATTCGCTTCCTTCAATCTGAAAGTTGACTCCATGTAGAAGAATCTCGTTTGTTGGTCCATTAACCTTTACACATACATAATACAAGTAATTACAATTGAGGAAAAGTTATACAATTCGCGAATATGATTGAGTTTGGCAAATAGTCTGGCAAGAACAATCCAGCAGCGCAGTGTATAGCATGACCTGCCCTCGACCTGGTTATGCGTTGCAAGAAACCTTGAAGGGAATTATATTCAAATTAGTTCAAAACAACTAATTAGACGGAACGAGATCATAGATGGGGAGAGCATAGTCAGTCAAGCACAGTCCTGCACTATAGCCAACAAATCCTACATCCTATTTTTAATATTAACGTTGACCTTTAAGATGTGACATGTGACATTAGCATTAGCATAAAAATGACAAGGAAATCAGCTAAGTTGTTCGTTGGGGATTGCTCTCCGATTTTATTCGATTTATCACTAAAAATGAAAACAAAATTAAAAGCAAGTTGTAATAACTGATTCAGCCAGCACTTTGACGTATTGCACACCGATGACCGATCCTGTGACCTCTGTTGGACTAAAAGCGGCCAAAAGTTAAATGACCGTTTAGAAGAGTTACATTTGACCCTTCCAACATCCGAGGTCACAGATCAGTGTTCGTGTTATATTGTTTGTCGTTATAAGTCAAAATGACGGCCTCAATGTAATGTGCTCTACAACTTTTGTCTGTTTTTTTTCTCATTTTTACGATTTTCATGAAAAATCAATGTCATACGTCCAACATCCAACCGTAAACAACCAGATACAAGCGAGCAAACACTACACCTAACCAAAACCAAACCATATTGCATATTAGGTTATACAGTAAGTTATCGTAGGTCAATAATTAAGTTGGCTGTTGGCTCGACGTTCCACTCCAACATCAACATTTTAAAATGTTTTATTAAAACTCACCTTAAAATAGATATTCTGGCTGCATTCATACTTCAATGTTGCCGATTTTAAGTGAAAGGTTAGATCATAATGAAACGGAATGAGAACTTCGTCCGAGTGACGCTGAAATGAGTTTGAATCCTCCTCCTCCATGCCGACGGTTTCTTGTACAGATAACATGTAGAAAGGGTCAGGGTCAACGTCAAGGGTCAACGCCTCTAAGTTCATCATTTATGCGCACTCTGACCCTGGCCGGTTCCAAATCTCAATTAAGATCAGGTAAGTCCTGATCCTGACCTACCTGACTCGTAATCGTACGTAAGTACACAAAACTCAGCAGCAAGTCACAAGTCAAGTTACAAAGTCACAATTTATCAATCAAATCAAAATCACATAAACAATCGATGACAGAAAAACGATGTCCGATCACGCAATACAACAACGTGCACAAGATGTCGCTGTTACTGAGTACACTACTGTGCAGTATGCACGCGCACGCACAGACGAAGACGAGACATCAGCCTAATAAGCTTCGCTAAGGCTTAGCGAAGATTGATTGATTGACCTTTATTACAGTGTCATTCATGAGTTACAGCATTACATAATTCATAATTCAATAAACTACGCAAAGTAATGGATTGCCGAATGACAATTCCAGCTGGTTTCCGCTCACAGACACTTTGATCTCTCGTCTGTGCTGTGCACGTAATGAAAAGTCTTGTTTGACATCAAAAATGCATTGCATGTATCGCATTCGTATTTCGCATCGAATCCGTAAGTTTATGAAACGAAAATCAGAACGCTATTAATCTTGTGAAAGAGCAATCTGGAGTTACTTACAACGGATTCATTGATTACTATTAATGACAATTGAATGCTTACCAGTTGAAATGCAATTTAGTACCCAAATAGTAATTTGAAGATGTAGTAATTAACAATTAACATCAGTTCACATCAATTATTCACGTTTATTTCCATGCATTTAAAGAGTCATATGAATGAGGGATAATAACAACAAATAACGACAAAGATGGAGTACAATTTTAAATACAAATTAGTATTTTTTATGCAGAAAATAACAAGCAAGCAAAAATGCGATCGATTTCGATTTCACGTACGTACGCCGGCCGCAGTACGCCTTCATCCTTCTTGATTGGGAACAGACAATTGCCAAATAGCACTCGAGACGTTTTAGCAAATTATATTATCTTGTATCATTGGCTTAGTATTGGAATTGGAATAATGCAAGTAGTGCTAGTTCATCATACATAAAATATGTATAACATAAGTAACGTGTCCCGCATGAATAGTACATACTAATTAGAACGTTCTAACTGAAAACATACTATGTAGGTAAAATTCCACAGACTTTCGAAAATCCGCCGCGGGCGATTTAGAAATCTGTGTATCGTATTTGGTTATGGTACATTCTGGTAGATGATATAACAGGAGCAAGGAGCATTGATACATATGTTAAATTGAATAACATAATTAATAATAAAGTTTTCAAAAATATATTATTTACAAAGTAGATCAAAGTAGTTCAAATTCAAACTTAGGTCTATAATTCCACCAAAATGCAGTTTTCGAGAAGAACCAGGACGTGTTTAGCATTTAAATGTTTGTATAGGCAGGTAGTGTAATTGCACATTTAACTTGATATGAGCACTCAGAATTAAGAAATAATTTGACAGACCGCTGTACTGTCAACGTAGCATGCAGCACTGAATCGTCACAACAATGGTAAGCAGTACCTTAAGATTAACTAATCTTACATAGTAAACAATATCGAGATTGTCCGTTGTCGGTATTGGAATCTTTCGTTTCCTAACGATATTGACAATTATTCACAATTCACAACCCTTGGCCTTAGAAAAACATTATTAACTGACATAAGGAACCACTCCATGATCCTCTAATTTACATACAAATTGAAGTATGTACTTTGTTTACATGATGGAGTCGAGATGGAGTGGAGAGTTGATCATGGTTAAATCGTCTAACATTGGGTCCCCTGACCTGGCCGACGACCTTGCAGTTCCATTCGAGTGAACGGGTTCCTTGAGTTCTAGTACAACTGTGGAGGACAATCTTGTATCTTGGTCTGCATCTG
This sequence comes from Ceratophysella granulata, assembly GCA_034694905.1. Classification (NCBI taxonomy): domain Eukaryota; kingdom Metazoa; phylum Arthropoda; class Collembola; order Poduromorpha; family Hypogastruridae; genus Ceratophysella; species Ceratophysella granulata. The sequence continues at coordinate 10,797 of JAQFYU010000401.1, read as the reverse complement.
CCGTGTCAAGTGACGTGGTTCCGCTATAGTAACTACTACCATTGGACTTGGCTTCACTGGCGGAACTTATAGCTCTTCCTATCCTCGTACTATCTGAAAAACATAAACACAATTTAGGTTCTCCAGAATTTACATTTTACATTGATTGATTACTCCATTTTCTAACTAATTAAAAATTTTGTTTTGTCGAATTCTTGCATTCTTTAAATAATTTTAGCTTTGATTTGCTCTTTTGTCTGTTCCCATTTTAGCTTTGATTTTTTACCCTAATACAGATTTTTATATTATGTTTTTCTACGGAATATTCTGCACACGGAATGTCACATGCACCCAAACGCAAAATAGTTAACCAAGATTGATTGGTTGCTAAAACTTACCAAACAAACTTTCCAGACAGAAGAGTTTGCATGAAAATATATACTCAAACAAACCCAGTATTGTTAAATACCTTCTACAATTTAAACTTAACTTTCAAAAAATATCACAAGACCAGGATAATACAATAATGGCGTTGAAAAAGTATCGTTGTACGTTCACCAATTAGAAAATGATTAAGTCAACAGATGATTGTAAAATACAATGCTAGTTGATAGTCACACATTTTGCTTGACAATTGACAAGGCAGCAATTTATAAGTAAGTAGTTGAAGTTAATAAGTAGAAATAGTTCAAAACACAACTTATTATCACAAGACGGAACATTGCAGCATGAGCCTAATTACAAGAATAAGTTAATAACAAATGTAGTCAAACTTTATCAATTTATAGCCTTGGATTCCAATTCTTATAACCGTTATCACCAGTTGGAGCTAATTTATAGCCGCTCCGTGTTCCCAATTTCCTCTCACTTGCAACATTAACGTTAACAACACCGCTACTCCCTAAATCCGTCATGAGAAAGGAATTGGACTTTACAGCTGGACGAATGAGTCTGGAGCCTCGTTGCTGAGCTGTGAGATTTCGATTAGTGACAGTCACGACGCTCGGTGAACTAAAGTTTCGATGATGAGGAAGTTGACAATTATTGGTCTCTGTGCTACTAGTACAACCGCCGTAGGCGTGAACAAAACCCTGACTTGAAGTTCCGACAACGGGACCAGAAGAGAGTTTCCGAACTGAGAAGTGACTTGGTGGTCTTTGGTTTAGTTCAAAAGAGTTGGCTCGAGGTTCTTTTCTCAAACTCGTGAAATCCTTGACTGCAGCACGATTCACGAGATGATGCGTGTCATGAATTGGGGTGGCCGTGACAGTGAAGGACTTACCAGGAAAGGTCCCAGACTTTGGAACAACATTGCTAGCACCACCGTTGACACCCAGAGCCGAATGTGAGCCACTCGAACTGGAACCAATGGGAAGATTAGAGCTTCCGATCGGGGACATGGGTTTCCCATCAGTTCTTGACACCGGGAAGCTAGAATTTCGTAGAACATGAGTATTCACTAATACTTGTGAGGCTTCTTCAGAAGTAACGGCTGCATTCCGAATTCCGCTTCCGGTATTATGAAATTCGCTAGCCTGAAATTGGGATGAGGATTTAGACCAGTTGTTTTAAATACTTCGATGAAGCGAGAAGCGAACGAACGGTACATCAAACTTACACGAGGACTAAAAGATCCTGCTGAATTCGAATTAAGTGGACGCGCCGAGTTTACGACTGGTTGCTGCTGGTTTGAACTGGTGCTCTTTGGCAAACTCCTCAAAAATTCAGCTGTTGCTAGGCCCCTTGGATCTAGAGAAATTTTTAAAATAAACAATTTGTAATGAGAACAATGGCTGAAAATCTTGAGCTACAACAAATGAACATTAAAAGCTTTACTAACCAATTAAGCTTGGCGGTATTGGCCCACAGAGTAGAAAACAACAGTTTTGTGCTGTACTTCCTCTCGAGTACGGATTGGAATTGGGCTTCCCAAATAATCCTTTGATCTACATAGAATGATTCCATTGAGTAGGAAATGTGTAAATTAATTTAGAAATGACAATGACATTCATGTATTAGTAGAGTAAATATATGTCGTACATCTTCATTGGTCGTCTGTTCTACACAAATTAGATATGTATGAAACCCAGACAAGCCCAGGACAGTCCACATTCCAAAGAAACTAATTAGCACGACCACAGCACTCAACGGCGTCTCTTTGATCGCTTGCAGAAAGTTCCCGTGCTCCTTGGAAACTAGAAGATACAAAGGTAAATATTTAAGACGTAAATAATTATAATTGTAGCAACTTCATTCTACTAGACTAGATCATCACAAAATGTTTCTTACGTATAGCAATATGGGCAATAGAGAACGCCAGAATAAATATGGCCAGAAGACTGAGGCTCACAACGAAGAAATAGAAACTTTTGTAGTTTCGGCGACCAATGCAGTTTCCTAAAAATGGACAGTGATGATCGAACCTGTCTGTAAAAACAAAGAAATTAACACGATTAGTGAACAGCCAAGCCAACTGTACATGTTGTTTATATTTGTTTTACATACCAACACAATTATCACAAATTGAACAGTGAGAGGCGCGAGGAGGCCGGAACATTTTGCACGTGAAGCAGTACTTGGATTTGACCGTTTGTCCTTTGACAATAATGTCCTTGGTTCTGGGCGGCGGCCTTGAAGCCGAATTGTTTTCATAACTTCTTTCTAGACACTCGATTTCATCTTTAGAAGCTCGTGGTAGGATCCCAGGATCGCTGCACGTCGTCCTCAGCATATTTACTAAAACAATGACTAACAGTACGGCGGTAATAATCGGAATTGCAATTGTGAATTTCTCAGCCAGGAAGGGAGCGCTGCAATCATATAACAGAAAAATTAGTAATGTCCAAATCTGACAATGCGCAAAGTGTTTTTCCAATCTCTTTCTAGCGCCGCCGACGCTGTATGAATTCATCGATTTAGAATGATTGCAAAACGAAGACGTCAACATTCTTGAATAGAGCAATCCGCAATATATGGCATATATTTATTCTCGATTTGACTTTCGACTGTAGTTTAATCCGACCAGCTAATACAACTAAAACTCATAGTCATTAATTTACACACATAATTTAATATTATTCACTCTAGAATGACCGCTCATCAAGGAGGAGGTGGGGGTTGTGATGGTGGAGGTCTTTTGGAGGGTTTATCAAAGTTCTTCTTACTCGGCATTGAGAAACTAGCAGCGTACAATGTTAGGAACCCAACGAATATTGCAAAAACAAGTAGAAATGATTCCACCTGCTTCTGGCCGCTATGTTCTTTTCTAAGCGTAGCTTTGTGCTCGAACCTCCGCTTGCCCTCTTGATGACGTTCCATCGCTCTTCCGTAGTGTTCTCGATTCCATGCGTCAAAGTTGAAAGCGTGCATCCTTCCTGTTGTGGGAACCTTGTATTTGGAATTGATGCTATCGGGATTTACAGAAGCTGGACCCGAATGAGCGGAAGGGTCTTCATAATGATCTGACACTGGATTCCCTGTTGGCATCATCCCACGGTCATACAGGCGGCGAAATTTTATGTTTCCCAACACTTCATAGGCTGCGGTGATTTCACGAAACTTCTCGTCATCCCCTTGAGCTTTATCAGGATGATACTGAAGGGAGAGTTTGTAGTAGGATTTCTTGATGTCAGCATGACTGGCTTTAGGTGTGAGTCCAAGGGTATCATAGTAGTTTTTACTTTTGAATCGCCGAAATTCCGTGAACGGAGAATTATGAGAGGAGGAGCCTAACAACTTTGTTATACGGCACGGCCATATTGATACCGAAGGTAGATGGAACATAGTTCTCGATTCATTTCATCACAGGTCAGTAGTGGACATAGTACCAGGGACTCCGGATGTATTCCATTCACTGTAAGCTTCCATCCAGTCAAGTCAAAGGGTTAAGCGGTGAAGCTATCAAATAGATGAAGATGAGGTATGCTCTTTGTCGCGGTTATCGGTCATCGGTTGGTTTGTGTGAGTGAAAATTAGCGCGTAGCGCTGGACACCGTATACTTCTCTTTACCAAATAATACCTGACCAACTACCAATGGTTGATGGTTGTATTTGTATACATATTGCCTTGCCATGCCATGCCACACACAAAAACGACTGACCTACGTTGTACGGCATACGTACTACTACGTACAACGTACGATACGCCACTCCACGAGCCACGACGCGATTGAACTAATATATAAATCGCATCGGTCGTTCGTAGGGTGAATTGTAGCAATGGGTGCACAAGTGAAAGCGGGCGTTTCGGAACACAAAACCTAACTTAACCTAAACTAAAGTCACATAATGGAAAAAGACTTAGTTTTCCCAGCAATTTACCCAGCGCCCAGCGCACCCTTTGCTTCAATCAACAATCCACCCTCGGTCGTTCGTTGGTTATTGTATTTGGTTGTTTTGTTGGTAAACGTACTTTTCCGAATTTCGAATACGAAATACAATAATCCTGACTCTCTGTTTAGAATAAGCATCGCTATTCAATTGAATTGTTTGCGCTATTCCAATTAATCGAATATTATTTTGTAGTAAGTACTATGTAGTTCGCCGCAACGGATCTGAATAGAACTGATGAATTCCGGGATTCGCTTTTACTCGGATCCAGCATCCGGCGTAAAGTTTCCATATCTCACAACTTGTTTCTGCCGCACACAAACCAACCGAAATAATTGAACACAGCACAGTCAACAGTTGTTTGTTGATCACGCACCAAATACCAACTGGAGAAGGAAGGAACTCCTGGATGGTTGATTCTGTTGCAGATATTCTATTCACTCGTATACACGTTTATATGCACCGAACCGAGTACGACCAGGAAGAAGTAGTGAAGTGATAACTGATAAGTAATTTAAATATCAAAGATAAATAATTTTGTTTCGTGTTCGTCAGTATTTTGCATTTCATTTGGTTTTCACCGAGAATCAGATCAGCCCAGCCTTTTAGGAATTTAAACTCCGCTCCAATCCTGCCAGTTCATCGCCTTCTCAACTCTCATATATTAGTATCCCGTCTCATCTCTTCGTAGCGAAAAGCGGATAGGACAATCAATTTAAACAAAATGCTGTTGTTGTGTATATGGTGTAGAATGTTTGGAATCTGCAGGGTAACTTGACAACTAGTTTGTTTGGCGTGGCGGAGCCCAGCAAAATAAAAAAACTAGTTGTCAAGCTACCCTGGTTATCTGTATTGTCCTGTCCTGTCACACAGCCACTTTTGGGTTGAACTCAGGAAAAGTGAGCACATGGTAACCACGAACGGTAACCACCCGTGCGAACGAACGAGTTAGTGGTTACTATGTAACTTTCTCCATGTGCGTTTATCGCGTGCTCACTGTTACTGAATTCAAACAACTTTTGTCAACAAGGATATGAACTACATATGACCAGTTTCTTGGCAACATAATCACTAATCGTACACAATTCAATTATTCATCCTATAGCTATATATAGTATATAACTAGCTGACCCATCTGTGAGTGATTTCACTGATCTGTGCCTGATTTTTTCAAAAAACGCGTAATTAATCCGACAATAGGTACAGGGTACAGTGTTGTACTGTACTACGCACAGATTTCTGTTTTACACAACATTTTTTTTGAAGCCCGTGATTGAAAATACTGATTTCAAAAGCTTATTTTAGCGTTGTATTGTAGTAAGACGTTGCTATGGCGGTCGAGTCGCTTCCACAATTTACGAATTATAACAGAGGTGAAATAGACATTTTATATCTCTGGAATCCAGAATTTACGGGAAATTGAATTTAGTTGGATAGCGGATAGCGTTGTCAGGACATAGGTAACCGGTATCCGTGTTGTTGACGAAAGTTGTGGTGTGACAGAATATAGAACTAGGACAGCATCTCGAAAATATAGAGTAAGATAATATGTAATAAATAATATTGTAGCTGACCCCCATTGGTCAGTGATAGCATCACTATCACTGATCTATTCATTGTGTTTTGAATTTGCCGAACGTGAAGTGACTCAACTGTCATAGCAACGTAGTACTACAATGCTAATGTGTTTGTGAAATAATTCTCGACTTGACATTCACGGGCTTCGTAAATATGTTGACGTTGATGTGTGTATTATATAAAGGTAATCACTGTACTAGTACTGTACATTTACAACAGTACTACATCCAATACTGCTTGGCTGCCACATATTAGAGCTAGCTGCGTCGTTGTCAAGTCAAGACACCTTGATTATACCCATTCTCACTAACACGGTTAATTAAGTAAATTCACAACTTTGTTGCGACCTATCTGGGCAACTAGTCAATTATATTCGCATTCGTAAATCAAGGTTCAAGCGAGAACAAGGACGACGCGACGCGAAAGAGAGTGGAAACTAATTACTAATTAGCAGGCCACTAAATATGAGATCCAAAAATTGTTTACTTACTCGAAGATCATGAAGAGAGAGACTGTGAGAAGAATAAGGGCACAGCAAAAGAGAAAGTATCGAATGCTGGGTGCAGTCATGACTCGACCTTCGCAGTAAAACCGATTATTTCCAGTGAAGTGTTTCCACTTTCTATCGCAATGTTCCGCATTAAAAGTTTGTTCGTCCGACCTTGAATACTGATTTTCTACGACAGGATATGGATTGTGTTCTGGTCTTGAGATTTGCCTATCCAATGGATCATCTTCCTGCTTCTTGGGACAACAGGAGCAACATGAGCAGGATTTACGGGGTTGCTTGGTAGCCACAGTTGTGTCACTGAAGTCATCCTCAATTGGGACCCGGAACTCATTTGGATGAGGTCGTACGTCTCCACCAGGTCCAGTAGAACACGTATTTGAAGCGGCCTGCTGCATGATTCTCAGCGTGCAATCCTTTCCTTAAACGTGGGGCAACGGAAGGAAGGGAGAGAATGATGCTGTTTTGCACTCAGGAGAAACGCAGGAAATGTAACTATTCCAGAGTAGGACGACGACCGGAAGTCAAGATTATAGCCTGAGTCTGTGTTTCTTGAATAATGTTTTCTTCTGTGAATAGCTCCGTCTTCGCTGTGATCGGTGATGGGGATGGGACAAACCATTTGGAGTTCAAGTCTCAAGCCATTTCTGAAAACCAGACAAACGAAAATTATTATTTTCTGTTTTTTCGAAGTAGAGAGATACTACATAGAAACCGGAAACCGAATATATACTGGTTTAAAAGTTGTCGTCAGTTTCTTTTATATCGAGCAAAATTATACTCAAGAAACTGAAACACACATTGCCATTGCCCACGTTGAAGCTTGAAACGAGTTGCCACTTTCAACGGCATTCATTGATAAAAGAAAACGCGGATAAAATTATTCCAAACTCCTTACTGGGTATAATGGCGATGGCGATGGCGAGTGCAAATTAGGTACTATCTCGAGTTCCTAGAGGCAATTAGTAATATATCCATGAGTGCATTGCATACGCATTGAAGGTCAAGGTAAATTATCCCAATGTTTACACGCACATCTCAAGTCAACCCGACACTGAAATTAATATGATTCGGAAATAAGTAGAACAAATAGTAGTTAAGTCCTGCTTTTGTCATGCAAAGTCATCATCATGAAACCATTGATTACGTATGGTTTGGTAAGTTTTATCTGTGTTGTGCATTATTACTAAGTGCAGACTGCAGCAAGCCAGTCCGGCGCAGCTTTGTATTTTGTATTGTAACATGAATGGAAAGACAATACCTATTAGAGGGGACTGTCACGGCGGATGTTGTCATTGTCAGGAAACGGACAAAGTCAACTACACTACACTGTGTATGTAATGTTAATATATGTAAGTACGTACTTATCTTATACCATCTATCTATACTGTATATGGGAACAGACAACAGACGGAGAAGATACCGTGCAAATACAAGAGCGAGAAAATCGGTAAATTCAATAAATGCATCATGATTTGAAACTAGAAGATCCCGGAAATAATGAATTTGATTCATTTCGTACTGTCCCCAAGCTTGTAATTCAAGGAAGTTTCAGAGATTCATCTCGCACATTTCATAGCTGCGAATACTCATCGCGCACATTACTTCGCAGCGAAGATTCTTCGATGTCCCATTTCATCGCAAAACTTAGCGCATGCGCTTGGCGGGTGCCCGTGTCCGGATAGATGAAGATATCGTAAAGAATTATTTGAGGATATAAAGCCGTGTCATTATACATATTATTATTGTATCGATGTTATGTAATATTCTGCGCATTGAACAGGCAGATACACTATATTATACTTGAAGAGTCGTCAAACGTAAGTAAAACACAGTTACATTCAACCACTTTATCGTTTCCGATTTATATGCAGCAAAGAACCCCTGGACCTGAAATGAAGGGATGATCCCTTCACTTCAGGAATGATCCATTCACTACAGGAATGCTCTTTTCGGCGCGCGCTTCGCGCTCGCCGGCTTGTATTTTGGTCAATTTATTGACGCCTGAGTCCTAAACAAGGAGGGTTTGTGTCTATGAAGGGATCTAAGGTCCTTTCGCTGTGGTAGCCTGAATACAGAATAGGTTTTAGGTAGGTTAGCCAAATCATGCTCATTTGGGTCCACCAAAATGTGCCATTAACTGCCTAACTATTAGGAGTTTGTTTCTGGACTGAAGACTGACTTATTATTATACTTACTTAGCCAAGCCTGCCACACGTAAAATACAAGCCGGAGTTTTGATTTCGAGGTTTAAATTGAATTTTACATTTAAGTTGAATACATGACGAGGTGCCAAGGCGAGGCGAGTTAAGGTATGGTAAGGTAATCACTTTTTTGGTCTATACTATCAGGAAGATGAGTAAACTCGTGCACGTGGGTAACCCCACGTCAAGGAGAGTTGCCAGTAAACCTAGCCACCCAACCCGCCCGTTGCCTTTAAGTGAAGGTGAAGTAAGGTTTGCCGAAACGCGCGCTTGCGCTTACAAGTATTTACCAGGTGCCATGCCAGCGCGGCGGCTGCCGCGCGTGAGCTGTTCCTGAAATCGCGTGGCAAATCAACGCCGATTCATTGTCATTTGGGATTTACGCGTGGGCGCGTCGAATGACAATGTCAAATGTTTACGACGCCGAAACTGACTATACCTACCATACAAGTTTATACTATGTACTGTACTACAATGTAGTTTACAACAATGATTCGGAATTTGTTATTTATAATTTTGAATGTATTTTTACCTTTTTCTTTTGCCTTGCTCTCCTTATCATTATCACGCTTCTCATTATTTCGGCACAGCTTAACTTCACAGCTCACAGCTCACACAGACAGATATATGACAGACAACAGACACTTACTGATGTTTGAGCTTTTGACCCTCTTCTAGATCTAGATTACCATACAATCATATAATGATATAATAATGTATAAGGTTTTTGTCCTTGATTAAATCTAGCTAGTGCACTGCACGCCACGCGCACTCTGCCTGGACACGGCATGCACCGTCAACTGTCAAATGTTAACAGAACTGTGACTGCATTGAAGTCGACGATTAATACAATTGAATAAATCAACTTTGTGCACTAACAAACTAACAACTACAAACTAAGGACAAGGAAAGGAAAGAATAAAAATACTTACAAATACGAAATAACAGAAGAGCAGCCTTTCACCTGACACTGACACCTGAAAGAAAGAAGACGAGTAACACAACGGGAGGTGACTGACGGACGCGTGACGAAGGAGAACTGACTGCAACTTGAGGAAGTAGTCTTTAAATATAATATAACCGAACCGACCACCCAAACTCAAACTAAATGACTATGACTAAATGGATGACTAATTAAACTCACTAATTGCAAATTGCAATTGCCAATTGGAGATAACGACTTTAAATTGGAGTTCAGCCTAAATTCTAAATTTGAAATTGGCATAAATATAATTCTAAAAATGTCCAGTCAAGGCTCAAGGCAAGCCCAGATTCAAGAATTCTCCGAATTTTAATTTAGGTTTATTGCCAAACCTTTCAATTCAATTCAACACTCAACAGTGTTGAGTCAACACACCTGTAACCCTGTAGCTTAGGAACTGCTCCCACAAGTCACATTCTGTAACAGTGTAGACAGCAGCTAATTAAGATAATTAATACGATAAGTTTTGATGTAATTTTCTGTCCAAAACACAACTACTTGAGGTACTGAAATTCTGAACGAGTGGAGTGAGTGGAGTGAGGTACAGTACAGGTACATGATACACGGGAAATTCCTATGTGTTAAAAGTTCTTCCACTTGTCGTATCTAGAACCCATATGTTCCTTACGACGCCAAGCCTAGATATTGGGCAGGTATTTAAACTTTCTTTTGGTCGATAGGAGGGAAAGCTCAAGTTTTTCAAATCTGCTCATTTTCACCGACGACGACGACTGACGCGACGACAGACGATAATTTCAATTTATATAAATGAAGAGACATAAAGACGGCAAATGAATGGCACATTGACTTGTTGACACAAGGACAAGGGTCAAGGTCAAGGGTAGTGTCAGTGTCAGACCGAGAAGAGGTTGCTCAGGATGTCAATGGTTAGGACGTCATACGTCGACACCGACGTAAGGGTCCTTTTTGAGAAGCATACTATCGAAGAGACCAGAGCAATTCATCGAAAGGTTAATCATGAAATTGAGCGGAAGAAGGAAGAACTCCGTATGCTCGTCGGGTAAGTTGTAAGTTATTATTAGTTTTAGTTTGTAGTTGAGATCAAATCCTAACACATTTATTTATACACAGTGTGCATGTGCATTGTGCATACAATATATTCGCTGAAATCTCAGGGCCTATAACATATAAAAGCTGGTGCATTCCCGTATCTCGGGTCAGTTGAGCTCTGACCTCTGACTCCCGACCCGACACCC
>JAQFYU010000400.1:0-23123 GCA_034694905.1 Ceratophysella granulata | reverse complement strand
ACGTTTCCAAAAGTAGGAAACGGAAACGAAACGAAATTCCGTTTCGTTTCGTTTCCGTTTCTGACCCGAAACGTTAAAATCCCTACTTACCATTAGGTGTAATTAAAATAGGCATGTATGTTATGTACATCCACGATCCATGAGCTAAAAAAACTTCAAAATGTTCCAACTGGTTAATTTACAGTCGTTGTCCATGTAGCAAGATGATCAGACATTTATAGCATTTCAAGTCCGAAAACATGTGCTTCTCCAGTTATTCCACATTTCCATTGGAGTTCTTGTCCATGTCCGGCAGGTGTTTCAGCTGGATATCTATCCAAGTACCCCACATATATATTATATTACTCGTCGGTTTTACAGGCTATGCACAGAGGTATTTGGAGTTTGATTCTTGTTCAGTTCTGTTTTTTTTTTTGATTTCATATAATCAGAACGGCATCTTATCCATCACTCATCTCTCCGATGTATTGTATTCCGATTTGTACATGTAGCTCCAGCTTGTTTTCATTAAGTCAACGCGAGTTTCATTTCATTATCATTAATTCTACATAATTTGCAGAACTATATTAGAAACATATTTTCGTACTATGCAACTTCTGAAAAGCGGCTTTTAGAATTGAAAAAAACTGAAAAGCAGGTTGGGTTGGAGAAAATACGTGCAGACTTCTTTTAATATTCACCCATTCGACTGATACGGTTAAGGATTAAATTGTTAATACAAGTTCCAAAACTATTAATGCGACTTCAGGAGCTTGCGAAACTTCAATTAAAAAATTTAGAATCGGATCATTGGCTTTTTTCTTGCAATTTAAAAAAATATTTGAATATATAATTGGCAAATTCTCCCCTCAATCCCAATTATGAAGCATATGAAAGCACCACAGAACCAAAGAATTGGAAGGTTCTCCTTTCACTGAATTGGGTTTCGCAATATATAAATATCACCTAATTTCCATCGTCAATTCAACCTCACAGGTCATTCACCTTAGAAAGTATTGTTTTGAGTTCTAGTTACTCCATTGTTCCAAATATTTGATTCCAAATTATGAACCCAATTAAGCTTAGGTTTGAGGTCCAAGTGTCATCGTTCTAGAAAGACTTGGTGTTTGGTACGAGGAGACTGTTGACGAGTGGCCGACCGACTGGTGACTTGTCTCCTGAGGACCAAGAGACCAGGTGAGTCCGTAAAAGTCTTCTACTCGACTTGTCCCAAGAATTGCGGGGTGGATGGAGAGGAGCATGCACGAGGAGCCGCAAGTTGAAGCGAAACACAGCAAAAGAGCTGTAGGAGGTTCTGGCTGAAGAAGAAGGACTAGTGCCTACTATTCGCATGGGGCTTGAACCAGGTTTTCACTCAGACTCGTCTTCCAGACTTCCCACTTCAGTTCCCCGTTGTACCTTCTCAGAGACAGACTGACTGACGAGCCTGTTCCCACCAATAACCTCCCTCGTCACTTGACATCCGAGCCCTTCTTGGGCTCACATTGCTTTCCCCAAACCCTGATCCAAACCAATCCAGTGATCTGAGTTCTCGTGCCGCTCCAGCTCGGTTCGGTCCAACATTTGTGGAAAAGGACGCTTATTTTGGTAGTATTGAAATTGACATGCGGAGAAGTGCGGGAAACTACTAGATTCGGAGTGAAAATGGCCTCAGGCCCTGATGCTTTCTCCGCCACCCCACGTGGGTTCGGGTGCTATGACCGTGAGTTGATTTCCGCTGCAGCGGACAATCTCTGGTCCGCCAGCGTAGTGGCCACTGCCTCGACCGGCGCCTCCTGGGTGGATGACGTGGACGTGGGTCTTCATCATCATCTCAACCATCATCCGTCCCTTCTCCCGCATGGACATGGACCTGACCGCACGCCCACCCTCCACCAACAACCCTCACCACCAGACTCGCTCGAGAAAAGGGTTGAGGACTTGAGACGGAAGTTCCATCGCGGAAGACAACTCCAGATCAAGCATCTTCCGCGTGAAGTGACGGAAGAGGTGAGTTGTCTTTCAGCTTTTCTCTCCCTTCCAGCCCATAATATGCTAAAAGGCATGCTTCATAATCTGGAACAATAGAATCCTGTTCAGCAGAATGCTTATTGTCACCCCAAATGTTTGTCACAATAGGGACGAGCTGACGCGGCTCTTCCGTTCCTGCTGTGACAAGATCAGAGCAGAAGTTAGAAGTTATGCAGAGTATTGAAGTTGAGTTAAGTTGCAAGGTCTGTTTTTGCTGACAAGGGAAATTCCTACATGAAACTTATGTGTCAGAGTGTAGGAGAGTGACAAGGCAGTGAAGCGTGTCTCTTTAATGGCTGACATTAGCATAGAGTGAACAGAGTTCTTGGGCAAAGAGACAACAAGTGCTAAACAATTAAGTGGAGGAAAGTTTGGGTCCAGTTCTGGATTTTGGGTATTGTTTCCAATTCTTCTCAAGTTTGACGGTTGGAGTTGGTAGACGTCTTCTCCTGATGAGTCCGTCCGTCGTGAAGGAGTCGACCCAAAGTTGGGCAGGATCTTCTCCTGCTCTTCCTCTCTATTTGTTTTCTACTTTGTTTTCTAATGTACTTTTGGGTGAGAAGATTCCATCTCGTTCCCGACGACGGAAACCCGAAACCACGAAACAAGTCCGGGAAAAGAGTTGAAGAAAAAGTATTATTATGAAAAGGAGTTGCGGAGACAAGGACTCCCTGTCTCTTCCGATTTATTCCTACAAATAATGGAAATGTCAGCTTATGTAAAGATCACGTTGCTCCACCTCACTTCAGGAGACGGAGGCTCAGAACCTCCCATCTCACGAGTCATGACGATTCCAACCCCAAATACTCACCCATTATGTTCATGTACAAAACGAAGAAAGCAGATACAGCTTTGTCTCCTGTTTCCATTGTAGCAGGCAAATAGGCATGGGCAAAATCACTATCAGTCACGATCGGGAGACGATGAGTTTCAAAATCGTTGACCAGAATCAGCTATTCATTATTTACAAAATCAAAATTAATATCAAATTTTGTGACAAGATCGATCGGAAGATCAAAATCAACATTTAATATTGACATTTTCCTTTGCATTTATGATTTCAATTTACCAATTTAACTGAAAATGACGATTTAGAAATTCAAATTCATATGATTTTCAAATTCGTCAAAATCAAGATAAAAGGTCATGACCAATTTTATCAAAATCAAATTTGCAACAAAAAAATCATTTTATAGCCCAAAATCACTTTAAAATAACTGATGCTTAGAAATTTTGACCATCCCTTCATTTTTGCAAAGTTTCGTTTCACATTTTATTTGCAGATTTTTGGTTTCGATTTTTAAAATACGCCGTATGGAAAATTTCCTTGATTTACACAAACAAACAGATTTCTGGTAACCTGAGTCAGTTTCCAAATTGAACGCCAAATACTAAGTTTTTTAGGAACATTTTTTTTCAAAGACGCACCTGGAAGCATCCAGTACAAAGTAAATAGCGTGTTTGCTCGTTTGAGACAACGAATACTGTGGTATGAATTGTTCCGCTATGTATCTTCGTAGACTCACCTGTAACGAGAAAAATGGTCTATTTCCCAGAACTCTTTATACTTTATGATAGGAAATCCGTCAATTTTGAATTCGACAACTCTAATGCAATTCGGTTATTCCAAATTATTAGGGACATGAGGCTTAGTACGGGTTTGAACCTGATACGTGTGAAATTCAATCCGAACCGACGACAGTGGCTCCCGCAAGAAATATGAAAAGTTTAATTTGAAATGACAGACGACAGTCATTTGGTGTCCTTTGCTAAGCATGGAAATAATTGGCAGTTTTGGGTTGGAGGAACAGAATCATGATACCGATACCGGCTGAGTTATATGGACTGGAGATCTTCTGTCAGCCTTTTAGCACAACAACCCGTGTTAGCATCAATTACGAAACACGGTGTGACTCAAGTTACGAGTTAAGAGAGGGAAATAGTTCCAGGCAACGTATCAGATGAGCACTCAGAAGGTTAACGGATATCCTTTTACTCAAACTCACACTAATTATAAGAACGAATAAATTATACATAGGACTCTTCAATTTTCACTCAAAAACACAAGGCAGACACGGGAAAGGAGGAAAATCCAGGAAAATTTACTTTTTTCTATTAAATTACTATTATTGGGCCTCATTTCGGTAATTGATATGGAATTGTATGGAATTTCGCAGGCCTAGATTGAAGGAACATTGGTTTTTTCATGCTTTTTATCCCTAACTGCCACGGTGACGGGAACAGGTATAGGTAACATCGTTTAATTTTGAAGGCCGATGATTTCGAACACAAAAATAGATTTTGATTTTGATAAAGCGAAAGCCACTTGACTTTGGACTTAAATTTCGAAGAGGTTCTTTAAAATGCTTAATTATGAACTTCAAAATTACGATTTTAACTCATTTGTTGATTTTATATCTGTGATTTTGATTTTGAGAGTAAAGACAAACAAAATTGATTTTGATTTCGCATTTTATAAGCTTCTATCTGATTTTGCCTCAAGGTTTTTCTGATTTCGCCTATCCCTGGATGGAATACGGAGATAGGAAGAGTTGTTTGTTGGAGATGCATGGGAGGCCTGTTAAAGGCCAGTATTAGAACAATATCAATTATGAATCAATCGACACACATCCTCCCTCCTCACTATGCAAATGGCTCACCATCTGACTGACTAGGAAGGTCTGCTGGGGTTCAATAAACGTATTAAAATTATTTATTTATTTATTGCACATTGCAATTTCTGGAAAGGTCCTCTCAGAATCCCCTATTCCTACTCTAACGTGTCGAGAGATGATTAGCATAGAAGAACGGACTCAGCCTCCTAGTTTCCGGTATATTCGGGAGTGGAGAGGGAGCTGATGAAGAGGATTCCATAATATTTCTACTTGCAAAAACCCTCGAGTCCCAGAGACGTGGTGGACTCAAGGAGGTAGAAGAGAGCTGAATAGCTGAATACAATTTTAATGGAGCGGGTTGTTGAGCGGAGAGCTGAAGCTCTGAGGTGTGTAGGCTGGGTCCACGTCTTAATAGGTTTCTCAGGTGTGTCTTGGTCTTGAAGAAGGCTGAGATTGTCCATACATTTGTTTTCTCATGACTATGTGATGGCCTGAAGGCAGATTCTCTGTAGTTGAAGCGGAGTGGAGTTACTCGACTGCACGGCGTTCCTACCTTACATCATATTATGCGGACAAGGGGTCAGTGAGCTCTCCAAGGCGAGCCACAGGGAAGAACTTCAATTCAACTCCCATGCAGGCATGTCTGGTAAAAAGAACAAAATTCACAACCATTTCTTTCCACAAAATAACTCGAGTTTAAGATCAGAGATGCTACGAAGGCCGCAATGAAGTATTTTGCCTATTAAATAACAGAATGGCGGATAACCCGGGTGACGTTGACAGAAACAGTTGATAGTTGATCCGCGGTGTTTTCTAAAAATGCAGCGTTGATATTCTGTCATTAAAGAGGGGCTTGAGTTGAAGATGGGCAGAACTGAATAATTCCTACTCCTCCGTCTAATGATTTTATCATCTGGCTGAAGAGGACACCAAGTATGCCGCCGACGACAGAGCGGACACTAACTCCTTCTCTATCATTTCATTAAACTCAGCTTTGTGGGTCTTTTTCCTTCTAATCACTTGTCCGACTGACTGGAAAGAGAGGCATTTCTCATCCTTAGCCGAAATAATTCCTTCCATGTAATGAAAATGAACTTGGCTGTAGGACAGCGGACTCAGCATATGGGTTTTTTCTTTCTGGCCGATCGGAATAAAAATGCTTTGATAAAGGGGCGTTAAAAACCTCGAATCTGGCAGTAAAGAGATAAAAATTCTGCAATGAAATTTCTGTTTTGCAAAAAACAACTTTCCGCTAAATCCGCTGCAAAAACAGGTTCAGCTGATCAAAATTGGCATGTTTCCCGTACTGGACTTCCAAACTAAAAGTGCAACACAAAAAGAGTAGCATTTTCGTAGCTTTGATGGCAATTCCAAATGTCGGACACTTGGAGTGTCTCGAACTTTGTCTGTTGCAGCTCCTTCAACCACGATGGTTAAGATTCGAAAACCATCACCAAGGAGATCTAGGAATTTTTGAAATAGAAAACCTTGGGCCTCATTGGTGGTAACAGTTTTGGAAGCGACTTGCACACTAAAATATTTGGTTTGACAAGGTTTAATATAAATTATGGTCGTTTTCAATGAAAGCATTCAATCACATCAACCTAAGCCTAAAGTTGAAGTCCTTTGTAATCTTGGAAATGTACGAAGTTAACAACAAAGGGCATAAGCTCGGTGCGACGTCCTTTCCATCGCTTCATAGCCTGCATCAGGATGTTCCACCCAGGCATTGTCTCGGGCACTAAACTTCCCGTCCTTTTATTAGCACTTATTAAGCGATGACATTCTGTGAGGGAAGTTCTGGAGAGTTCTCCATGTCATTCTTTTAATCTCGTACTTGGTCCTAATTAGTTATGACTATTAGACTCCTTTTCCTCTTAAACTTCTATTTGGAGGCCTGACGACCGGAGCACCTGGGATCAGCCTCATCACCCGCCATCTCCGCAACATTCCTAATTGGTTCAAGGGAATTGAGGAAGTTGGCAGAGGGCTGAATGCAGCCGAGCAACAGACACAAGACACCCTTCCTCTCCGCCGCCGCTCCTTCCCACTACTAGTATGTAGGATGAGCATGATGGGTTTTCTAATCCTTCGGCCTAACGGAAGAGGATTAGAACTATGGGATTGTTGTGCATATTATGCAGAGTAAGCACTTCTATTCTCAATCCCCACTTTCCCTTCACCAGGAATGACAACAAGGGAAAGACTAATACGGAGAGCAGCTTAGCAGAGGATTCCAGCGGCTTATCACAAAACCCGAGTTATGATTAGAGAAACGTGGGTCATTTCGACCAATTATTTGTAGTATTACTTCCTAATCACCCATTCGCTTGATTGCTCTAATTCCAAAGTAGCTTGGCCAATTCCATAAATTCCAATCCGGTTTCTACGTTCTGGCATATTTGGGATATTCACAGTATTTTGAATTGGGCCGATTTGAAAATAATTCTTGGAGATTGCCTTGAAAATCCAATTTCCTTCCAAGCTCGAAGCCCTTTCAATTGAAACCCCAACATTTTCCCAATAGAACTGGGAAAATCAATTATTTGTGAATGCCAAGCCGCCATATTGTCTTGGTTTCCTTTTCTGATTGAAGATTGAGCCATACATCAGAATAATTGGAATATTGGAAATTCCTAGAATTTGGACCAACAACACGAGCTACGAAGTACGTCTTTCTCCGTGCTGGAAAGACAGTGCAGAACCCAGCTTGTTGTGTACACGGGATATTAGCATAACCTTGCCGTGTTTCCATGGGCAAAAGAATGAGAAGACGAGGGGAAAAGTGGAGGATAAGAGAGGGATTCTAATTCCAATCACGTTTCCCCAAGTTCCCACCATACAAAAAATTATGTGTTGTGGGTCCTGTCTCTCTTCTGCTCCGTCCGTACCACACGTCAGCTTTGAAAAGAACTCTGAATCCAGTCTGGGACCTCATTTTCCAACGACTCTCCAAATCCTGTCTCTCATTTCTACCACATTCTAATAGATCAGTCTCATAATACATAATAAATAGGACCGGGCTTTTCTCCACTTACTTCAATCACTTCTTCTGATTTTCTCCGTCGACTCATAAAAGTAGAAACGTGGAAAGCTTGGGATATTTCTTCTATTTACGAGGTGGGACGTTGGACTGCATGCACAGCTACGACTCCAGTCTCTCCATGCTCTGAACTCTAATCCCAAATAGAATCTGCCGGATTCGGTTTCACTCAACATGAGACCGTCTCAATCAAATCCTGCCGAATCGTACGAGACACAATTCAGACCAAAGTACCTGCAACATACATATAGAGAAAGTAAGAGGGTTGTTTCACTAGTTTTGAACGTTTTTTATGTGTTTAAACCACGAAAAACGGATGAATTGGGCAGAAACTTTCACCACGTGTAAGGTGATCGTTGCTGCAAATATTAAGCACAAATATCCTTACCCGGAGCTTTCAATTTTTTCGTGGAATTTTTAAAACATAATAAAACCGTTTTTTCTCTCGTTAAAACAAAATTCCATGAATTAATTGAGTAGCTATATCTGTTTGAGGGGTTTTAAAATAAATGATAGGAGAGGAAAATACGTCCAGAAATATGTACAGGTTACTATTTTAGAATTTCATAAATTTTGATGTCAAAAAATAGTTTTTTTAATAAATAGTGTAGTAAAAAGCTGTCCGTGTGTACATTCTCCCCCAATTGTTTGAAACACTATTGTAGGTAGTCTAGCTACTACCTAACCTGCTTAGAAAATTTTAGCCCAATTCATTCATGTGTTTTCAAACTTTTCAAAACTCGGTCTAGATTCTTGAAACAACCCTCGTATGTATGCACTACATGACTTTCAGTAGACAGGCTGCTTGACACCTTGAATTTCTTCCGTCGTCTCTTCCCTGGAGACGCAGTCGGGATGAAGACGTCAAACGTCAGGCATCCAAAATATACAGAATGTACCTGTTTGAACCAAGCTCCTTCTAATGGTGTACAAAGTACAAAACAGAGTAAAAAGTGAATGTTGACTCCAGAAATGAGAGTGTTTAATTCGTGAGGATATGGGCAATTGAGGGAGAAAGGAAGTAATGCAATTTTGGTAATGCTCAGAGGAGGATGGGAATACGCAGTGGGACGACGGAGGCCGTTTAGAGAAAGTCACCTGTCACGTCCCCTCTCCACATCCCGTCTCTGTCTCTCCGCCTGTCTCTCACATTTGTTCTGCGTGGAAGAAGGTAAAAAGTTAAGTCTAAAATCGTTGTCAGGAGCTGCCTGGAGGGAACAGAGGGAAAGGTCAGCAAGAGAAAGTCTCCATTCAGCTTAGGAGGCACTTAGTACGGCTCAGTCTGCTCAAGACGGACAGGGTGGCAGATCCGAACTGATAATGCTCCACAATCACCTTGTACCTCTTCACACACTCTCCCTTTCCGCACATATTCGGCTAATGCGTAGCTACAACTCCAAAACATTGAGACAAGAATCGATTCTCATAAATATACATACATTCCATTCCATTGATTGTATTTGGGTCTCCAAATTCTGATTTGCATCCTCGTTTCACTATATGTCTCAAACCGTGGGCAGAATCAAAATTTCTAGTAGGCTCTTTGATATGCGCTGCACAAAGAACATGGTGTTTCATCACAGGAGACTTGAGTTTTACAGATTGTGGCATATTTAATTCTAGATTACTAAATTAAATTGATCGATTACTACTCTAGGTTAATACGTGGGTTGTGCCTTGTGCCGTTGAAAACGTACCTCTTTATTTCGCTCATAATCATAACTCAGGTGGAAATAAATTAATTTAACTGAAATTTTCCGCATTGACGGAGGAATGACTTAATCAAGTTTTAGCAAAGATCGAGTAGTAATAGTAATGCAGTCAGATCCCATGAACAGTTTTGCAAGGAAGTTATGTCGACGTGAGATTTTTTTCAAAAAATGATCGAAACAAATCGTTTTTTCGTATTTGAAAATTTGGTTAATAGGAATTTCTGAACTTGAACCCATGAAAAGTGTGTCATGTGTTTACAATCGTATTAGCTGTACGACCATACACTTATGGTTACTAAATTCCAAAAGCCAAACACGAGTAAAAATATAAATTGCGTATCAACTCAGATTTTTAACTCGAAAATCGCGAAATTTGTTTTTTTTTTGGTTTTTACTGAAAAACCCACAGCGCTCGATTGTATCAATATTTCTACTCGAACTTTTACTGAAGGCTAGCTAAGTCATGCCTCCGTCAATGCTCAAAATTTCAGCTTAATTTATCTACTATTATCTGAGTTATGGTCGAAATATAAAGGTACGTTTTCAATAGAATGACCCTCGTGGTAGCACAAGATTCATATCATGATTCGTGAAAGGGCTGTTTTGAAGGAAGCTTTAATAATTCTAAATCAAATCAAATCTTAGAGATCAGAGACGAATTAGCAGCTGAGAAGGTGATGCTTTCTCCGCATAGCTATGTTCGTGTATAGATGCAGGCAGAGTTGGGTTTCATCACGTGTCACATCACATCACGTGCATATTTCTTGAGAACGGAAGAATGTCAGGACTCTTTTTCCCGTTTTATTATGTATGAGGGCCTGACATTGACAAGGAGCCGGTTGGACCAATGAAAGATGCTGGGAAGACATCTCCATATCCTGAGCAGGAACTCCTCTGTGTTTGGGAAGGAAATGAGGATATTAAATACGTTATTAAGAAAAATGTTATTTCTTCTTCTCAGTTTCCAAGCTCTGAGTTAAGAATTTAATAATCCATGTCATTATATTTCCGCACTCCCCAGTTTCAGTTCTGATTCTGAGGTAAGCGTGTATCCTGTTCTGCCAGGGACTTTCTCCAACTCCAAATATCATATTATTGTCAAGGAGCGTCTTGTCTCCTTCAGAACCAACTCAGCACAAGAGATTCCCTTCCACTTCCTTCATTTAATCATTTTAATGTGGCTGGAAGGAAGTAGGAGTGTGCATGGGCTCGTTGGGACTGTATCCACTCTGTAGCCTTCCGCATCCTGGACTTTGTTTACTTCTTCTTCGTCTTACGACAATTTCCCTAATTTCAGCAATATCCTCCACATTTCCCCAAGGTACTCTTTCCCATTCCATTCCATTCTCTCAACATCATTACCTCCCAGGTCTCATCACTCTTCTGCCGCAATATGACATTCACACTTTTACCAAACACGTTCTCTGCTCTCCCTCACAAATTAGGCTAGAATTTCACTTGGAGAAAGCATATTCTAGCATCGAGCAAATCAGCTTTGGCTCAGATCGTATTAAGAATTAGAATAAGGAACTCGGCTCTCTGGTCTGGAGTCTGCTGTACTGTGTTCAAGATTTCTAAATCTTCCTAGTAGTCTGAGCTTTCTCAAGCTCTTCAAAGTCTTCCAACCGAAATTCTGAATACCTTGAGTCCGCCAGGCCAGTGATCGGATTTTGGCATGCCTAGTAGATAACCAGTAAAAATCCCTGCAACATGGTTATGTAAAATGCGACAAGTTTGGTATACGTTCCTTCACTGAAATTCAAACAGAGCCGATTTGTTTAACTTAATACGATATAGTAAGTCTCGTTTCGGATGAATGTTACGTAATCTTTAAAGAGTCTGATGAGTGTTTTGAATAAAATAGACGAAAGGAGGAAATGAGACTGAAGAGCTACCTTGAGCACTTTGGTGTCAAGGAGGGAAATAATTGGCCTTATGCACAGATATCGAATACGAACCCAGCTGGGCTTTCACTAGGAAAGTCTGAAGCAGAATTATAAACTTGAAGTATTTATGTCCTCCAATTCTCTGCAATTTGAAGGAGTTGTGAAGATTAGTTTTGATTTCAACAGAAGCGGCGACCTGACAGACAGAAGACAGTAAGTAGGAGAAAACAATTCAGAAACTTCCACGTTATCAATTATCCAGCTTCAAACTTATGCTAAGCTATCAAACTTCAACATTCCTGTTAAAGCAGCTCTGAAAATCAAATGAATTTGAATTCTCCTCGTATTTGAGTGACACTCGACTCTTGTTGCTGGATTTACTCTGTAGGGAGATGCGGTTCACAAACCTCATCCGCCACGTGTCATGTTCAGACATGGACAAGGCCTGGTTTCATTGTGAATCATTTTCGTTGGTTGTCTGCCTAGCTTAGGCTATCCGATTTGTTATGAATAAATGCGAAGGCCTGGTGAAAGTCATATTTCATTTATCGACTGAAATCAAGAACATAAGAAAGCTCAAAAAAGTTTTACTTTTCAGCTGGGCTAGGTTAGGTAAGATTAAATTTTTTTAAAAGCTTTGAAATTTAAAAAATACAAGGAAATATTTCATGATCTGTATACTACTGATACAACTGTAAAGTAATTTTAGGCAAAGATGGGCGAAATTAGTGATTTTAAAATCATGATTTTGGGGTCTAAAATGATTTTGATAGAATTTTGAAAATATATGAATCTGGATTTTGAAAATTATGAGTCTCATATAAATTGGTGTTTTAAAATTATAAGTACAAGTACATTTTATCGGAAATTTAAATGACCGATCTTAATTGATTTTGATTTGAAAAGGAGAGGCGTTCTATTAGGGACAAACTAAATTCTGCTCTGTTGAAATTTCCTGTGACTGTAACGCATTGAGAAGTGTCTCATGTGAATCGAAATTAAATTTAGAATAGAAGCACAATTTTTAAATAATTTTTTAAAAAAATTTTGGCCAATGATTTTGAAAATTTTCATTTCACAATTTTTCCCAGCCCTGGTGTTAGGTTTACGGATTATAAAATAACATAATAAAAATTCTAAACGGCTTTCCGAAAGATGTGTCGGGTGTATTTCGTTTTCTGCTTCCAATGTACACGTAGACACAAGCCCGAAAGCCTGCATTAAATCTGGTTGTCTCCAAGTTTCACCACCTCGTCTGTGGGACCAAACCGTAGAAAACCTCCAATTAAGGTTCAGGATCCCAATCTGGAAAGTATTGCCTGAACCTCTCCTTTTGAATCGTATTAAAAGCTCCACTTGGCTCCGCTTGTCTATTATTCTCAATTTTAAATTAAAATTGAGAAAAGCGGAGAAAGTTTCCTGACACAGAGTCCGGAGCCGTGGCGGGTAACAAAGGAAAGCTTGCCTTGGCTGGGTTTTTGGGAAGAGAAGATGAGAAATCATTACTTCATCTCGAGCCCACTTCATTTCGTATTAGAGTTCATTAATTGGGTTGGCAGCTTCCAGGCTTTGATGTTCCCTTGGAGGCCGGGGAACGGGAGTTAATGAATCTGCACGGCCTATTCTTCTTTATTGGAAGACTTACTGAGCTCCGAGCCTCCGCTTTGAGCCTGTTATCTCTGGCTACTTGGTCCACTTCGCTTGTCCCAACACTTCCCGCCTCAGAGGAGGAGGCAGCTCTTTCCGCAACCTAATTGTAATTACATGTGCGGAACAGGACCCTTGGGAAACCTTGTTTTTCTTGCACATGAAAGAGATTCTAATTGCCGCCTCAAGTGTCAAATGAAACAACGACCGAGAAAGCAATTATGACATTCTTCTCAAATTCATTACTTTCACCAGATACAATTCTGGATAAAACCAAGAAATACCACGTGAAATTTCAATCGATCATCACATGTAATGACGTGTGGGCTTGCATTTGCGTTTCTAAGTATCTGCCGCACAACAACTTCGTAAAAATCGTTAAATATGATCAATGCTTGTAGATCTACAAAATCACCCTTTATAATGCCGAGTTGCTGTGTATATGTCATACAACAACTTTGCTAGTGCCGATCCGATGTCGAGTTGCTATGTATCTGTGAATATGTCGCACAACAACTTTGTTAATGCTGAGTTGCTGTGTATTTGTGCATATGTCGCACAACAACTTAGTTAATACGGTTGCCAGTTTCAGCCACCAATGCCCTGGCAACATAAATACAATATAGATGTACTTACATCCACTATACATTATGTAATGAATATAATCAATGAAGGCAGGGGAGGGCCACTAAGCTTTAAAAAGTTATATTTGACGTATTCAATTCAATACACATTAGGTCAGTGCCTTCCACTGATTCAGGGGCTAGCTAGTCCAAATATAGCTTCTGACACGGTGTTTGTGCTGGCTTCCATCTCCTCGTCGAAACCCTGCTCGTGCTCATCGAAACTGCGGGAAAACCCTGCTCGACGAAAACTTCAAAAGGTCTCAAACTTGCATATGTCGTAGTACACAAAGTCAGGAAGCTGTAACCTTATCAGTCACTTCACATTCCTGATGAGTACTAATAACATGGAAATATGAATACAGAAATAAACCCAAGGATTTACTTATTACGTACAATACACACCTGACTTTAACTTTAATTCATTCTGGTAAAACTTGATGTCTTCTTAAACTTTTGAATATCATATTGACTATCATAGTCCATTGCACTTGTAGGGACCAAACAGGACGGATTTGAGGACAAAATTCTCGTTTGTGAAGTGCTATATTTAAATATAGTGTCAAATTTGCTTCTATATTTTTATTCTATGTTAAATTGTAAAAACACACTTAGAGATAATGGGAACTGTTGCATTTTTAAAAATTGTTGCCTAATCTGACTAATTAATTTTAGACGGTACATTCAAAGTGGTCCAGAATTAGTTTGTCTACGACATATACGGTTTTGCGGCCTGTTTTCATTTTCGTCGAGCAGGGTTTTGTCGCAGTTTCGACGAACAGAGGGACACCGTTTGTGCTCATATCAGTTGACGAATCAAGTTGGGAGTATTTCCTGGAAGATACGAAAAACACGGAAAGATAGAATCCGCAAGGAAAAGTACTTTGAACTTTTGTCTCAATCCAATTGCAGTTTGGATCTCCGTATCTTGACAGATGGGACGGAGTGAGAATGACAATCCCCTGTTCATATTGCACAATGTCAATGCCAATTTTAGCTGAATTTCATTCCCCTCCTGCCCTGTCTCTCCCTGTATCAATTCGTATCCTGAAGATGAGGTGTGATCGATCATGTTTGAAGTTTGAACTCCTGATCTAGATCCTATCTCGGAACCTACGTCCAACAATTTGAATTTTGAGAATGAACTCTGAGATCGAAGAAGCATGGAAACAGATATTGGACAACGTTGAACCTGAGCACGCGCCTGATTGAATCAGTCAGATCAGAAACGACTTCCTAGGATTTCTCAGAATTGCTTGATTGACACTAGTTATTCAGAATCTGGAATGTCAATGCCTTCTTGTCACTAGGAACGGGGGAATGTCATTGGCACCAGGAATTGAGAATGCGTGGATTTGAGGATGAAAATATTGCGACAATAGCGGGGCAAAATATTATTTGAAACAATTATTTGTTTAAATAACGTATTTAAACAAGTACATTATTTAAAGGGAAAATTGTAGGAAATCGGCGTAGACGTATTTAAAAAAAATGTAATTTATATTTTATAAATACATATTTTGTGGTAAACAAAATGTATTTTAAATACTGTTCTTTTTAAAATTTGTATTTTGGAGGTTAAAAGTTGTTAATAATTTGAAAATATCTGTTTGAAATTTTTGACATTGCGATGAAAATACGTGTTCACGTATTTTTGCCCACGAGACAGGAAAATAAACAATACTGATGACTCAGGTATTGAGTGCGGGATTTGTGTTGATAGAGAGCAGGTCGAGGTGAATAGCCCTCTCACCTATTTAGAACTTCCTCTCCTTGAGCAATTCGAGGTTAGCCTACGAACAACACAAGCCTCAACTTCAAGCAAACCAGCAGCCCTGATCTTCAGAAGAAAATGAGGGTTAAAGTTCTGAGTTAATGTTAATGTGATTCGTGCAAAAATTAGAAAATCGACATTCAGTTATAACTATATTTAAGTCAGGTGGCAAATTCAAATAGCTTGATTTCATCTATAAATATTTTACAAATTTAGCGATTAACCTTTCACTTGGTCATGGTAGTATCTTTACACTAAAATCATGATTTATACTCCGCTTGTTATTGAATTCATCATTTTCATTAAAAAATTATGTAAAAGAGCTTAAAATCGTCGCTACTCCATAAAATCACATAAAATCACACTTTGTGATCAGATTCTACTCGTACCATATAGGTATACATTTCATGTACATCCTTGAAATTTAACGGATTAAACCACGTCGAATCTCACAATAACGATGGAAGCGATCTTCAGAGCAAGATTTACACCGTTCCATCAAATCAGATGAAACCAAATAAATCACATGAACCACAGTGTGATTTGATTTTATTCAAAAGAAGGTGTCATTTACAACAATGAGCAATAGTTATACCAGAATTTCCTGAATATGATCTGTCATCTGACCGAGATGACGTAATTTGACTGGTGACGGAGGCCCTGGGAAGGAACAAGGTTACGTGAATTTGCACATCTGCCAGACCAGACCACTAGGTGAGGATGACTAGTGCTCATTTCTCGTCAGGACGTAATTGCCCTACGAAGAATGGTTAAAGTCCAGTTAGACAAACGAAGGTAACTCGACAGGAGAGCACATATGGAGAGAACTTGTTAGCGAGACAGAGAGCATACAAGCCGATGGATGTCGGCCCTTGGCATTACCGTTGTTCCTTACCGTTCTTCACCTCAGCCTCAGCGAAGACGCTCTAGGTAGACCGTAGTACTGGTGCGTGACTCAGTGAACAATTGCCCAACTAAACTACTGATCCACCGCTACTTGTAAATATTTCCTTAATTACACTCATTCTTAAACGTTAACATTTCCCAGCCCAGTCAACGACTCCTTCATTCCAAGATTATTCCATTGGCAGACACGCGTGGTTAATGAGGACATTCCCATTTCCCATTTCCCATCTCAGCCTAACGGACCCGAGAAGTAATGAGACAATTCCAATGTTTCAAAGACCTTCACCGACTCCCAACTGAGCAGAGAGCAGAGGAAGCCACTGAACTTGGACCGAGACTAAGTAGGTTAAAATTAGACTGTTAGGAGTACATACATGAGTGTTAGGGCCCAGGTTCTGTGTACACTGTTCGGAAGTGGATCTTCTAGGTGAAGCGGAGAAATCAAATATTTTCTCTCTGTCAGACTTGGGTTGTTGGGTACACGGTGTTTCCGGAGCAATTTCCGCCGTTTTGTCTGGATTAGGAGATAGATAGTGGGGAGTGTTGGCTGGGGTGATGCGTTGATGAGGTTTTTATTTTATTTTTCTAAAATGGAGAATCCGGATTATTTGACCATAAAATCGTGACATAACACAGGCCGAGACCATAAAGCGGAATGCTTCATAATAAAAGGGCGGAGAGTGCGGAGGGAGAGACTATGGAAATCTGGTCTGGTTCTCCATGCTCCTCCACTACTCCATTCCCACCACCACCTTCCTCACCCGGGCATCCGTAATGGCTTAAGTGTATTTATATGACCAAGTAAATTACGAAAACCTGAAAGCCAACGGCATTCCAAGAGACCTCCTCGCATAAAAATTCATGAACATCTTCTTTGTTTTCCTTTTTCCTTCTCCACTTCCCACTTGAGCCATTCATTCCGCCCAAGTGTCTGTTTTCACTTTCAAACTTTGATAGTTTCCAGCTTTAAGCTCCCTGGATTCAGCCAAAGGATCTCCCTCCTTCCGAACAGATAGACGGGATCTATTTCATTTTAGTGGCTCTGAGACCCAATCAATACGAATTGTTATGGCCTCTTGAGACCAGGATTTCAAACCCAATTAACTACAGGAGTTCTTGGGGCTGCTGGGAAGGAAATCCGGATTTGGGTTCAGGTTGGGGCTAACCAAGGCTACGGAAAACTACGGCTCTCGATTAACTCAAAACAATTGTGTAATGTACCAATTGGGGAAAGCAATTAGCATTTATTTCAGATGTTCCAGGTGGCTTTACGTAATAAACAACTACAGCTACTAGACTTTGTCAAGCATATTACGGAAATTGTGAATAAATACGCTATTTTGGGTCAAGAATATTGTTTTGGATGCTCGCTATAGATTTTTTAACTTACGATCTCAATAAGTCACAACACCAACCAAACTGGTATTTTTACATATTTTAAAACCTTAGTGCATATTTGCATATTTTATTGTTTTTACATTTTTTTTTACATTTTTGCCTAATATGTTGACCCTATTTGAAGCTCTTTGTCTAACATATCAGTTTTTATTCATGAATTTTACTAGATTATTGTAATTAATTGTTGGCAATATCTTGTTTTGTTTTTTTAAAAAAAACTTTCTCTGTTGGGCTTGTAATTTGTGCTGGTCTAATATTTTATTTATATTTTCTCTGTTTTTATAAACTAACTGACTGGATTTCAAATAAATCATTTAGTTTTTCACATTTTACAAATATGCAACTTTATTTTAGTTGATATTTTAGTATTTTTGATGCAAATATTAGTGAATATTTTGTGATTTTACATTTTAATACATATTTTTTAAATTTTTGGTGCATATTTTATACCATAGTATCTTGGTGTATGTCTTCGTATTATGGTACAAATTTTATTCTATATTTTGGTATGTACTCTACATTATTTTATTATATATTTTTGTATTTTCCATTTAGTGAATATTTTGTTACATTCTACTTTGATGCATATTTTAGTGCATATCTTAGCCGTTGTTTGAGTGCATCAGATTTTAATTCAGAGATCTCATCCTATTCAAAATAAGCATAAAGCTTTTTGACACAAGTCACGACCTTGCATCTCCAATTTCTTCATGAAGGATGCAGAATCACTAACACATAGTAAATATAAAAATATTTATTTGCTATAAGAAACTCATTAAAATGTCACATGTATTCCGCAACGTTTAACGATTAAAGTCGTAAAATACAAACTAATGATTTGATGTAAATATGCAATCAATTCATCCTTCAAAATCGAATTCTATTCCGAGCAAGTAACAAAAAACAAGGTTATGTTGTGACACATTGACATTAAACATGATTCATACTTTATAGTCAACCTACCGCTTAACTCCGTTTTAGCTCTATTGTGAACATGACACAACAGATTTTATATGCATATTTATTTGTCAAAGAGCATTAAAAACAATGAGACATTCCTTAAGCTTGGCTAAGCTTTAATTCACTTTTGTTTCTTCAAAGTTACAATATTCAGGCAAACTTTGGACTTGACGAGCCTTTAGCTTTGCTGAAGCCGAACCGCAAGTATTGAATGTCTGTGTCTGTACTACAAATCTGAGTGCTAAATTCAGAAAACACAGTCTCCTTCTAAGTCTATCTGAAGATTATGAACATGTTATTCTGGTTTATCGAATAATGTTTCCAAATAATACTCTCGGATTATCTTGAGACATATTGGTGGGAACATACATAGTTGGAATTCCTCTGCCGAATACATTACATGAACAAGATCTTATTTTTCTTCCATGTACTAAGCTTATTCTTGGGCGTCTCACAGAATGAACTACGTAGCGTACATCCTCTTGTCCTCGTCGCAATTCACCTTTGACATTGATTTATGTCCGGATTCGAGGAGCGTTTTTCCCTTTGGATGTTGTTATTATGTCATCCCATCCCCACCGAATGACAAGAGACCGATTTGAGCCGTTTTCCTCTTCAACCGGAGTCAGACCGAATTGCGGTTCTGGCACTGGCTTGTTGGGACGTACTTCCGATTTCAGTCGTCCCAAATAAACTGAGCAGAAAGCACAAGTTTTGTCCTACATCCTCTGCTCCAATCAGGAATGTCTGAGATTTATGTTGGATTAAGTAGAGATCTTACAAATTGTCTCACTTGACTCCATGATAAAGTGACAAGGGATGTAAAGGTAACATCAGTTCTCGGCTTGGGTTTTTATTTATAACCCAAACTACGAAAATTGGCTAACGACTTGGCTCACCCTCTTTCCAACGCGGAAGAAAATCTGCTTCCAGAATTTTTTTGGTATTATTAAGAAATTAAATTTTATGGCAAAAATTTGCTCCAATTTGCATTTATTTGTAGATTTTTGAGAGAAAAGTTTTAATGTCGATTTTCGACGATGTTCGCCACCGTTCCATAATTCAGTTCCCTATTTGCGTACGTTTTGACATGGCAAAGCATGGAAAATTGGGAACCAAATAATGGTACAGGCTGTATATTAGATTTACAATTCATATATAAAAAGTCAGGCCATATGCACTATTTCCTAACTGAAAAATTTGAAAAATGAAATGTACAATTAAAATATACAATTAAAATAGTATAAAAATAAATTGAAGTCGAAAAGATGCAAAGATATTTTTAATTGATCGCAACGATTTTCTCTACTAAGCGGGTTTCCGCTGTTATGCTTAGCATGATATCACCGCGTTGAGTTTGACCAGTGCAAATTCCGGGTTGGAAGTTGTTGGAGAACGGAAGTGTGACCAGCTCTGTTCAATTTGTTTTCCCGTCATCATCATAGTCTCTTCGTCATAAACTTCCCGCCCCTTTTCATTCTTTCCCTGACTCAGACTTGACCTGATGAAAAGTGAAAGGAAGACAATAAATCCCAACCCACTGTCACCTCCTTTGGTCAACCCGTTCTCACCAGCTTCAACACCGTTAGGCTCACAAACAGCCTCAGCCCACAATTGGGAGTCGTCTCCATTTCTTACGAGCCAGGATCCATATTTCACAGCCCTGAAGGGCCACAGTACATATCTCATATTCATATGGTGCAGCTGCTCACGCCAAACTGGGCAAATCGACATTATACTTCCCTGGAAATGCCTAATTGGCAATACTTCTCGTAATTCCGATCAATACATTGCTACATCAAGCTCCTTGGGAAATTGGCGTAGAACCTGCAGATATGCAAATTTTGGGAACAGAGTCACCGCTTATTCTCGCGGGACTATGGAACTCTAATTGTGCTCCTCTTCATTTTCGCCGCTTTGTCACTCGAATTTTGGAGTATCTGACTCCCAGTTCCGAGTCGAGCTAATTTATGAGCCTACGAATTTTTTGGCACAGACTTGAGATGTTTGAAGCTGAGGAATTGAGTGGATAAACTGAGATTCGTCCGAGGGAGACGGACGGAGGACTTACTCCAGACTTGAAGTACAGATTTCTTGAGCACCCACACATGTTTATTTCCATTTGGCAGTGATGGAATGAGATTGAGCCTTCTGGTCCCATATCCCAACATCCCAACATCCCATCATACAGGCAGATGACTTGGGCTCTGTGTTCTGTGTCCCCCGTGCATTCACAACTCAACATCATCCACCAGTCAGTCAGCTATTCAGATTATGAGTCTCCAACTCGGAACTGGGCTCGGAATTGAGGAACCTGGCGGAGAATTCACTCCAGCACAACATACACTGTTCCATTCCATGTGCACTTGTTGGACATGCTGACTCGTGCTCTCCTTGCCACTTTCGGATCCGGAGTCCGGATTCGACTTAAAAAAACCTTCCACGTGCCATTTAAAAAGGAAGTAAAAAAGATGCTGGAAGAAATGAAGGAGCGGTGGGGTGTAGGTGGAGAAGAGAATAGACTGGAGCTGTATGTTCCATTAGAATAGCGAGAGAGAGAGAAGAAGATGATGTTCTTTGAGATTTTTCTACTCCGTTTGGTTATCTCTGTTTATACAGAGCTGCTTGGAGCGAGTGTTGCATGAATTTGAGTTTGTTCTAAGGCATAACAAATGCGATGCTTGCATACTTCTGGGTATCGTTGTCTGATGCTATATACTGCACCGCTTTTGAAGGTCCAGTGATAATTCTTCGATTTGATTGGTTAGGTTACATTTTAACGAGAGCCTAAGACAATGTTTCAGAAATCTACCAAAAAATTGTAGCTTTGGAACTCTGCAAGTCGGTTCAAGTTAAAATGCACGACGTCCAAAAATAGCCTCCAGCGTCTCGGAAAATCTAATCTAACCTAACCCAACTAAAAGTTACTCGCAACTGTCGATTTTCAGTTTCGCGCTTTTCGCCTGATTCCCTACAACACTGAAAACCGATAGTGACTGCATGTGTGGCCTAGCGACCGGGTAGACCACACACTGAGAGAGGAGTGTATGGCCTACCAAAAAGATTCTTTTTTTTTGAATGGCTACACACTGGTTGCGTGTGGCCTACAAACTTTTTAGATTTGAATGGAATTTAAGCACCATGCTAAATATACTCGTTTGTTTAATGAAAATAATTGCAAACGGAAATGTTTAGGTGTAAATTGTAACTATATTTAGTGCATTATCAAGCAAGCAATTTAGTTTCATTTGACAAGGTTTGCGCAAAATCAGCTCAATTCTATAGTATTATTAAATATTTACAAGAAGCACACACGCTCAAAAATGACAGTGCATGAATTCAATTCAAATCTGCCGTTTTTTGGTAGGCCACACTCGCAACCAGCTCCCACCTCAGTGTGTGGTCTACCAAAAAAAATAAGAAAAATATAGGTAGGCCAACCCGGTTGGTAGGCCACACATGCAATGACTAAGCTGGAAATCGGATAGATCGCACATATTACAAAAGTACCAAATTCTGAAAACTCTTAGAGCCTTGCCTTGTAGAATCAAAACGCTTTGTTAGGAATACATTCCGCTTCTCAAAGTGCTTCCACTCGAATGTCACCACAGGAATGATCTGAAGTGTGACCGAGGAGGTGGGCGGGTTGAAGTGGGAAATGTGAATTTGAGTTAGGCACAGTTGAGAGATTTTGGCCCACTGACCCTAGCTTAGCCTCCTAGCACCTCATTTAAATAGATTGACAAACTCCAAAATCCCAAGTGAATTGAAAGAATGACACTGACTGGTGAAGGAAGCCTAAGAATAGAAAATTGGGAGTCTCTAAACAAACAAGCTTACGTTTGACTAGAACTCTTTTTTTTTAAAGTCATTACTCGGATTCTAGAGCCAAATACATTTTCCGTTCCAACCTTTTGTTCCCTTGCTCGGAGTGGGTGTCACTAATCTGTTGTGCACTAGTACAGTACTAGTTGTAGTACTCGTTCAGAAATGTGCCTGTCTCTTGCCTAGCCAAAAGCCTTCATTCGTGGCATAATAGGGATGAAGAACTATTAGCGCCACCAGACTAGTTTCCCAGTTGGCGTATTCTCTGGGATTTACTCATTTGCCTATTTTTATCTTCCGTACTTGGTCTGCTCGAGCAGTACAAGAGACGAACTGTACGGTAAACAATGAAAAGCTGGCGTTGACGAGCTGAGCGGAAGAAGAATGGGAGTTTAGCAGCATGTGTTTGTAAATTGGACTAAAAGGATTAGAGTGTATTTTGGTGAAGCAAATGTTTTGGGCCAGTTAATTTCTTTCATCATCTATGCGTCTTCGTTTATCTACTCACTTGACGGAACGTATAGCTTCCTCATAATTCATGATCTGCAGACGAACAGGGATTTACACGAGACTGGAGAAACCACACAATGTCCCTCGTTACCCGGCTCGTTGTTTTCCGTGTGAGCATCTAGGAATGTATGAAGTGAGATGTGGGATGTGGGAAACTGGGACAGGACTGAGTCAAACTAATATTTATTTTGAACATGTGAAAATTAACACTGCG
>JAQFYU010000399.1:0-23158 GCA_034694905.1 Ceratophysella granulata | reverse complement strand
CACAACAGTTCAACCGTCACAGTCGACTCTAAAGTTCTCAAAATTCAAAATAATAAATGACAAAACCAATCAAGCAACTGACCTTATGAGGAACCCACCCACGAAGGTGCACCAATGCCACAGAATGTCACTGTGATCGGCGGCACTGCAACTTCGTTAAATGACGAATTAGTAAACACGACTGCAAAGCAACGGACTGAATTTTAAAGTGAAGACGAGTGAGTGACGACGAGCAACACGCACACGAGCAGGAACAGGAAGGATTTTAACCCGATCTCTTAACCCACTCCACACGCACCTGTAGCTACAAAATCCCACAACACGCGCTCCATCCACACGTTGCAGGCAATACGGTGTGCGGATTGTGGGCTGATCTTCGTGTGAACAAGGCGTGTTTTATTTATTTTCAAATCTAACCCTTCCGCATGTCTGTCTAGCACGAGGCATTCAGCACGAGCTATACTTTCTCTTTCATTCTGCAGGAGAGAAAGTTGACAAGGCTTAGTTCGGTCGGTCTGCTGTTGATGCGACAACCCTTAATCGCATCTTCTTCAAGTATTTCAGCGATAATAAGATTTTAACAAAATTTACCGTGCTTTAACAATGCACTTTCAGATATCAATGATTATTTACATTCTTATATTTAAAAATCAAGGAAAATGAAGAGCGTACAGCTTACGGCTAATTTAATTTTTACTGTAATTATTGAATCTATGGATTTGAATTTCATTTCAAGAAGGTCAGGAAGAATTGCTCTTGCCTTCTTCGGCATCATGTTAAATTCGAACATGAAAATGCTGGAATTCTTGAGACAACGATAAACAGCTCTATCAAATTACGACAATTCTTTACGGTCATACAGTTTAGTTTGCTAAAAAAAAAGATTATCGTTTCTAACTTATCATGAATAACTCCGGTTCAATGACTGCAAAATTCCTACTTCCTGGAACAACATCTTTGACATCGACGTAAATTGCACCAATGCGTAAAATCCTTGACCTGTGGGGCACAATACTGAACATCGGTACCAACATTGATTCCATTCGGAAACCCTGCCGATCACGGATCGCTGACCTTTACCTAAATGTACAAGGAAATACAAGCCATCTCAGGCTTGGCGCATTCAGTGTATACAATTCCTTTCAGGGGATCAAAATGAACGAGCCATGTTCTGTCCTTCAGAGATTGAATATGTATATCTGGTTGTCTGAACTCAAAATCCAATACATTCACTATTTGTATCTGCTTAATTAAATTAGCGGACTGCTTCTGGATCTAGAATGTATGGATAACTTGGTCTAAAGTATATATTTCTGTCTGTACTTTTGGTTTGATATAAAACAACTCATCAAGCTTCAAGGAAGTAGGCGTTATTCTAAGGTGAGCATCCTGTCATATTGAAATGCCCCTTAATTCTTCACTAACATGTGCCTTTCTTACCTGACGTCTCTAGAAATTATCAATTAGGAAGACAAAAACTAAAAAAGTTGGTCATTTAAAAGCACTTTTTCATCGGGAAGTTTTTCAGTCCAAATCAGGCACTGGAAGTACCAACATCCCTTCTAGTATCTGCGTACATTTTCATTTTGGAGAGGAGTTTAGTTATTTAGCCTGCTAACATGTCTTACCTTCAGGTAAACTTAGAGTACTATTGTTTGACATATTTAATTTTCAAATATTATTGGGATGAGTAAATTTTTTGAACTATTTCAGTTTGGGCCTTTCCCTAGTTTACCGACTTTTAATGATTTTTCTCTATTTTTTAAAAATATTTCAGGCGCTTGTCATTGTCTTTGCCGTCCTAGCCGGAGTACTGAGTGATCCAGTAGTTAAACGCGAAGCCCAGCCTTCACCAAATCCAATCCCTGGTCCCAGCAGCCCACAAGGACATCCTGGTCCAGCTTCCCCAGCTCATGGCCGTGTACCTCGAGAGGGTGTCTACGGTTATGGCTTCGAGAGACCTTACGAAAGGGAATACTTTGGACGAGAACGAGAGGGTAAGCTTTCTGCTTTCTCCTGCTTATTTTTCGCTAAATGCGCCGAGTGTTCGATGCCAGAATCCGTGAGTTAAATGGCAGGGTTTTTTAAAATATGGTTTATGCTCATTTTTTATAACAGATACTGAACATTAAGCATTTTAACATCAAGTTTTCAAATAAATTAGCCCATTTTTAACATAATTTAGTTAGCATTTTTAAATCTATAAATTCAGGCTAATTTTGCTCCAGTTTTCTGATTCCCGTTTGTTTGTTTTGTTTTACACAGGTTATGGAGGATATGGTGAAAAAGGATTCGAAAGAGGATATGGCGGAGGTAAGTTTCCATAGATTTCAAGACTGCGTTTCGCATTGTTTCAATTTTTTGAATTTAGTTCACTTATTCCAGCAAAAATCATATAAAAATATATTTTTCCGATTTGAAAATTGATTTAACGGCTAAAAATTGGGACGCAATTTCGCACAATTTTGAAACCATGAACTAGTCAAATAATGTAATATTTTGCTGGAATAGAATACGGAGGACGCCACGGGTATGGAGGATTCGAGAGAGAAGGCTATGGTAAGCATTTTACACGAATTTTGGAAATATTTAAACTCAGATTTTTACATTCCTTGTATGTTTATCATATATTTATATTATATAGGTGGTTATGGTGAAGGTTACGGCCGCGGATATGGTGGTAAGTTGATTAAAATTCACTTAATAAGCTCGCTTTTCGGAATTTTTGACGCTACTTTTTTCATGAAGGGTTTCTTGGATTAAATTTATTTTAATTTTCCAAGGACATTTCCGACTCTCTTGCTTCCCAGTTTTCGGAGGTTACGGAGGCTATGGAGGTAATGGAGGAGGATATGGACATGAAGCTTACTTCCAACCCTACTTTGGCGGTTATGGCAGTTGCGGCGGCTATGGTAATAAGAAATTCACTTACTATTTTTTGATATTTTGAAATTTTTAAACTTAACGTCGTCCAATCTATTACGAGCGATTTGCGTGTAACTTCAAATAGTTGGGGAAATTAGAATTTTGAATGTCGTTGACCTGTATGTGCTTTTGTTCGAATTACTGGCGAATTCTAAAAAAAATATATTCAAATACAATATAAGAATTTCTCGGCCGGAATCCGAAGGCATAAGTTGAGTTGAACATGTAATTGTACCTGTTGTGTATATTATATCTCCCAATATCGTAGGTGGTGGTGAGTACAAAAATGAAGGTACTTGAACTTACTAAAAGAAAAACATTATAAAAATATGAAATTGATGTCTCGTTGCTTCCAAACAAATTGAGCATAATCACCTTCTGCCCGTGCATTTTCCAATACCTACTTCAAATTGAATTTATCTGTTTTCAGGTTATGGTCGTGGCTTTGAGGGATTCCGTGGAGAAGGTGAGCGAGAAATGAAACAAATAATCGCATTTTTAACGTAATTTAATTTGGATGTATTACTAATTTGTCTGCATATTCTCCAGGTTATGGCCATGAGGGTTACGGTGGAGGATATGGTGGTAAGTGCAAAGAAATATGAATGCAGAATTAAGAGTTGGTCAGTGACTTTCCACTAATTTCTGCATATAATTAAAATTTATTTTTTTCCATAGGCTTTGGAGAATACGGCAGAGGTCATGGTGAAGGATTCAGGGAATTCGAACGGGAACGTGAGAATTATGGAGGTACGTTGAAATTTATTTAGGGTCAAGGTGAATCATTGAACGCCTTTGAATTTTTGCTATTCTTAATTTTGTCTGCTTCTTCACAGGTTACGAGAGAGCCGGATATGCTGGACGTGCTGCCGGCGAGGAACATCAACAAGGTTATGCTGCCCCAGCCTACGTCCCAAACCAAGCCTATGGTCAACCTCAGTACGAACACAAGCAGCAATATTAAATCCCTATCTAAAATTCTAAGCTCTTGCCAAATGATATGTACGGTGTATGTGTGTGCCTAGTCAACAACTAACCTTAGTGTTACTGTTCAAAGATTTAGTCTCAAATTCCATATTTTGTCATTCCATTTCGTATGTGATTACCTGTTGTTAAAAATTAAATATTTAGACTCGTTATTGGCTAAATTCCTACCGTGTTTGACTCGCGTTTTATTCGCAGTTTTTTTTTTCTCAGCCCAGATCTCAGATGAGGCAGAATTAGCAGCTTATACTTGCAGCGTCACATAGAAATGTCAGGTTCGAGTTCTGGGTTCATACGTTATCTCGTTTTCCGCTCTTCCAATTCAAGAAGGATTGATCTCTTAGAAACTCCGAGTGGATCCTCTGCAAATTTTACTATAAAGTCAGGACAGGCAGAAGGCTCTTCCATTGGGATTTGGGAAATGTAGCTGAGTTCCCGATACGTGCAACTTTGGAAGCCTTCTTGTTCGAATTCAAAGTTCATGACGTCTAGAGGATGACGGTCTCATTTCTATCTCTTGTCTGCATTCCAGTATTTCCTCGTCGACGCATCAGTAGAAGCACTTGTAGCTATGCATGTACGCTACTTAACGTCACCAACAAGTTGGAAGGGTTTAGTTCGAGTTGGAGAGACAGAAATAGTTGTGGATGCTGGGATAGAAGACCACCTGATTCTAAAAATGAACTGGATCCCAACTTAAAATAGATTTTTTGGAGGTTATATTTTGGCCCAGAGGAACCTCCTTACATGCAACTAGTGAGGAAGACTTCATGGCAAAGCACTTGGTCAATAACAGTCGTTGAATTCATTTGTAAAGACATAGCAGCAGTTCAAACTTCGTTCATTTTAGAATTTTATGCGAAATTAAAATTGAAACTATAAAAATTTTAAGGAGTTTTCGACTTTTTTAAAGTTCTAAATCAATCTAAGGGTAATGCCTACCTTTTGATCCAAAAATTAACATTATCTGGACATGAGCAAACGTCTACATGTAGCAATTTCGGCAATTTTGGTAAAATGAAAATTGGTTATGGCTTGCATGGAAACATAAAAGGTATAGGGAAAATAATTTGATTTTTAGAATCTAAGATTCTAAAGTCGATTTTGAGCATAAGAACGATTTTGAGTTTGGATTTTGATTTGTTAAAATGGCTTAATGTAATATCTTGCTTTTAACCACCATCGGAAACACGTGATCTTGGATTTTTTAAATTATGATTTTCAACTAAGTAATCTATTTAATATCATGACTTTGTAAAGCAATCTTAAATCAACTATTTTCGGTGACTATTATATTTTGATTTTAATTTTTCCAAAAAATGTGATTTTAGTTTCAATTTTAATAAAATATTTAAATTTTAACCACCTTCGATGAGAACTGATTTTGGATTTTGAAAAGCATGATTTTCATATGAGTTGGCTATTTAACATCATGACTTTTTTCAAAACAATCTTAAATTACCTATTTTCAGTGACTATTATATTGCCATTTTGATTTTTCCAAAAACAATGTCATTTTAATTTTGATTTAACGGCGCAAAGTTTAGCAGATTTTGACCAATGACTTTATAAATCTCATATCCCTGTATTTAACTTTATTTAAACATTTTATTAAAAGTCATGTGCACAAAACACAGCATGCAATCTACAGGTAGGGCATTTGCACAGAATAGTTGAAGCTCGATAGACTAAAGGATGTGTCAAAAATACATCTCCCACTTCCTCAACCCTGTGAGAGAGGAGTGGATGGGATCATGAATTTACGAAGGAGGAGACGCTACATAGTAAAAGATGTCTCTCTTCTTGACAAATGACTTGGAAACCCTCAACTGCTTTCCCTCTATTTATGTGCACGTCGTCGGCTCGTCTTCCGTGTCATCAGATTCACTCAAAGTTCAATAGCATTCCGGCTGAGTACCAACCGAGTGCAACCAGATGATGCATGCCAGACAAAATATGAATTTACTGACTTAGCTGCTCATACGCAATATCACACAATGCCATTTTTTGTATAGAACTGCATGGGAATTGAGAATAATAATGAATTGCTGGGGGAAAATGAAGAAACATAATTAAACGGGAAGATTCGAAGAGACTAACGAACTGTGTTTCATTATTATA
The DNA here is from genome assembly GCA_034694905.1 of Ceratophysella granulata. Classification (NCBI taxonomy): domain Eukaryota; kingdom Metazoa; phylum Arthropoda; class Collembola; order Poduromorpha; family Hypogastruridae; genus Ceratophysella; species Ceratophysella granulata. The sequence continues at coordinate 17,128 of JAQFYU010000399.1, read as the reverse complement.
TATTATAAGGCATTGTGAGCAGGAAGAGCGACTTGAGACTCGAGACTTCTGTGAGACACAATATACGCGTATCATTTATTAAAACGGAGACAAGTGCTAGTTTTATAAAGTTAAATTACATTCCGTTCACTTCTCAGCCATGTCAGGACATGCCTTGGCTGGACGACTTTCCATTGCTATCGGGCTGGAACAATGGGGCTCTAAATACTCTCTGCCTCTGATCCCCAGCAATGAATGACTGACTGAACACTGAACGAGAAGTGAAAGGAATTGAAGAGAGAGTTTCATTTCATGACAACAAAGGGTGTGTTTGACAGCTGAAATCGAATATAATGCCCCGTACTTGGGATAATATTTGGAAGCTCTAGGGCAATACGGCTTGAGTTGGGTCGGATACCTTTATTGGTGACCGTGGTCGAGCCCAAAGTCCAGGGTCCATTTTCTATATACCCGTGCACGATATTTTATTCCAATTACCCGAACGATATCTAATTTATTCTAATCGTACTGTGATGTAAGCAAGCAGTATTGAGTTGATTTCTAGTCGGTCAGAGAAATGATGAGTTTGTGCTGAGTCAATTGTCGATGTCGACTCGAGAAATAAATATCGAAGCGATACATTTTCGATTTGAACGATACCGTGTTTCTAATGTTTGTTTGTCCGAGAAATGCAGTATCGTGTATTGATTCAGTGTCAATTTGAGATCGAAGTGCAGATTTTTTGTATATTGTAACAACACTGGCTTGAATTTTTATCGACCTGAGAAAATTTTGATTTTAGAAATGTTTGGACAATTTTTGTCTATATAAAAACATTAGCTAATTATTTAAATATTGATTCATTCGATAAATACCTATTTTAATTTTTAATTCAAAAATTGATTTTAAAGCCGGCTTGATTTTTAATCGATTATTGAAATACCCTAATATTTTTCGGACTGAGCTGAGTAATATTAAACGCTGTGATTTTTCATCGATTCTGGAAATACAGATACAAGTTCAATATTTTGTAGTTTCGAGAAGTATCGTATCGCCTTTCGGTCCATACAAGTTCAGCTATTTCTGTCGGTTTTCGAAATATCGACTCAATATAATGGTTATGAGAAAAATCAAATTTATTCATCGCGCATTTAATATCAAAATACTTTGGCTCCCAGTTAAAAAAGATGAAGTACGATAATAATTTTTAGTTAACCCAAAAATGTCGACTTAAATTTACTACTGACCTAAAAAAACATCCAATTTATTTCGTATTCAAATGCCTAATATCAAACTAACAAACTAACCAGCCCAATTCTGAGCCCTACAACGTCCATCCAAATAGTAGCCGAGTAACAACAGTAGAGACGGACCCAATGGCAGAGAAAGCAGAGAAAGTCCGTATCACTAGAGGAGAAACTACGAGCGTTCCTCGTACACTACAAAACATTAAGAAACTATTTTCAATTTAGAAATCGAGCTTAGGCTCGCATGCAACCCAAACTACTGTTCACTTCAGTATTCATCTGGGTTCGTATTTATTCTTGTTCCATCTTATAGTCAAAGAGGCTGAGGATACAGTGAAAATTCTCTTGTTTTAGTAATTCTAGTAATTCTCAAGAATCGATCCGGCATGTCATGGCTTTCTCTCCACTTCAGTCCCTTAAAATAGAGGTTGAACGTTGAACCGAGAAACGTGCAGCTTTCACATTCTATTTACAGCTATTTATTAGCAATACGAAAGATACAGCTCACTAGCATTCAGCCCATTAGCAGTGTTGGCCCGTTCCTAATGCGAAATACGTGTTTTGGCAACCCTGAACCATTTGTGTTGGAGTTGATACTCGAAGAAGAAACAATGTTCAAAAATGTAATACAAAGTTTTGATATTCAGTAATTTAATCATGTGGCTCAATTTTTAAAATAGCAGTTCAGAAATATGATTTTTTTACACTATTCCAAATAAAAAAAATATGTTTAATGCAAAAAATAATTGAGAAACTGGCCAAAATTTTGTCTACAATTTTAGCATTAGGTCAAGTGGCTGACCTAAACCCATGCGTCAATCCATTCTAACCTAACCACAGGTTCACCGCGCATTTTCAAAACAATAGATCATACTAAACCCTGAAATTTAAAATAACAACAATTTGAGGCCTAGAAAAAAACAAATCAAACACTCTGCCTATCTCGCCTGATCTTCATTTTTAATTTCCTTTCTCCTATTTTTCGTTAATACTTAAGAAAACAGGTTTCATTTTGTTTTGAGCATCTGAGACGATTCCAATCCGAGTAGTTTGAGTCAAAGCATCTGGTTCTTTCCGAATCTCATTGTTCATTGAAATAATTGGAAAGGCTTGGTGGAGAGTGAATGAGAAGCAGAAGAGACTCATTCCGTCTTCTACAAAAATCCGAAGAAAAGTGTGGAAAACTTTTAATCAAAGTGGCCTGGAATTCGTAATTTACGTGGCAGAAGAAAATGGAGAAAGACTGGGACTCGGATTTCCTTTTGTTTCCTTGAGAACTGGGAAGGAAGGATGAATAAATCAAGCTCTCCTCCAAACGATAATAATTAAAAATGAATAGGTATTAAATCTCCGTTTGTGTGTGTTTGGAATAAGGTATTAAACCCATCTTAAGACAGACTAAAACCCGGTTTGTGGTCTCGTTTCCGCTCTAGTATCAGTATACATATGTACTCGTATCTTAGGCTCTACTCAGAAACCAAGATGCTTTTTCGGTTTTATAGCTTTCTTGCCTCATATTCAGAGTATACAAATATTCCAAACATAATATTAAGCTATCGTACGGAAATCTTTATATAGATTTTAGATTAACCTCTACATAGGGTTTGAAGTTCATTAGCTAATTTCTGATTTGACGATGGTTAACCAGCAATTAATTTGAAAAAGGTCCAGCATTAATGAGCATCTTTTTTGTTTGAGGTTTAGAGTTTGTATCCTTGAAGATGCAGTACAATGCATAAATAGTTTAGTTGGATGCACAATCTCAAATTAAGATCGAGTTATGCGTAGTAAAGTAACCTAACTTAACCAATAATTATTGCAGACCTTCATAAATAATTTGGAGTAGCTGGAAAAAAATCACAACTCGGAATTTTGTACGCCATAAAATTTATTTGGAAAGATACGACGATTAATGTAGCGTCAGAATAGGATTTTGAGGCCAAAACCAAACAGAATTTGTTGCGTACTTGAAAATACTGCATTTTGTTATATGGCATTTTCAAGATGACGAAGTGTTTTAATGTAAGCAATTTTCCGGGACGAATTTGCATGGAGTGAGCTTTCGTGGTAGAGTCGACAATCAGCAGCGAACTTATATGCTGTATCCCGTATATCACTCTCTATAAAGAGCAGTTGCTGTGTATGCTGTATCTGTCACACAACAACTTTGTCAACGTGGCTCCCAGAGAAAAATGTCATGGCACCATAATTCTACACAATTAAATTTCCTTAATTCTGGATTTCCAAAGATTTAAATATTTGATGCTAACTTCTGTTACAAATCATACATTGCAGAATCATACTCGGCTGTCATAGCAACGCAGCATTACAATGCTGTAATGGGTTTTTGAAATTATTATGGGTATTTTGAACTTGATTTTCACAGGCTCTTTGAAAAAAATTAAGTGATGTAAAATTGACGAGACTATACCGACTGCAGTTTGCTTAATTATGCAAATTGACACCTATGCTGTGAATTAATTGTGCAACTATCTGCATATATTTTAAAGCGTTATCAAGAAATAGCCAATATCGTAAAAAAAATTTGTTCGCACTTTATTCACACCGAAAGATGAAAAAATGAAATTTTCTAAATTATACCTGGGTTTACCGCTATGTTTTAAATCCCCTCCTGAGGCTAATTAATTTTTAAGTCACACCGTTAAAAATCCTTGGAATTTAGATGGACTAGAATTTTACGATTTTGAGTAAAGGAGTTTCTATTTTTGTTTTTGCTATGTTGAGCCATGGTTGAAAGCGGAGTAAAAGTGATGAACCTCTATTTTGAGTATAACAGGGTTTTAATTGCTTTTCCAAATATGGAACTTGAGTTTCCAGATCACAGAAGGAGTATCCGAGTGAAAGTGGGAATAATAAACGGGGTCACGTGTGACTCTACTGTGTCTCTATGAAAATAAATGTATCAAGTGCAAAGTGTGATTTATGTGGGCAAGAAGTGGATATATTTATCATTTAAAGTACAACTGTCAAGCCAAGTCAACCGTGTTCCCTTTAAGGACATAGATTCTCGTTAAGCAAGCCCGTCCTGTGCACCCTGCTTTGCCAGAGTATCTTCCTTCGATCAAAACATGGTAGGTAGTAGTGGGATTATTCCAGGAACATCCTTCCTGTGTAGCTAGTTATCAAGAAACAAGCTATTTATACGTATACGTAAATGAGGAAACGGAAAACTGGTAAGCTCTGGTTTTTTTATGCAGACGAGCACTAGTACATAAAAGCAATCTATTTACTTCCGTCGACAGGAGCCGAGAGCCGATCTAAGATTTCCAGTTTCCAGAATTCATACAGTGGATCCATGTAATCTTCCAAATTCCAGAGTTTATTCAGACATTGTGCTTTTGATTATTTTCCATCTAGGCTCCAGATCATCAGCTCAAATCAAATTTGACCATGAAGCTGAAGCGTATCTCCAACTTTCGACAATGAACGTCTCTTCTCTTCGGGTATAATGAGTTTTTCCGTATGATTGGGAATTGTGATGCCTGATGATATTGGAACGGGGAAAATAATATACTAGGCGTTCTACAGAATTCTGAATTCAGAGCTCTGATAACAGAATTTGTGATAAAATGCTAGCTCCGTCTATCCACGGTAAATACTGAATCAGAAGAATGGATGGACGGAATGCTTTGTGCTGCAACACAGCTACTGTATACTGAACAAATGTTTCCACATAGGTTGAATATTTGTATATATGTACTATAAGTAATGTTGATTTTCGTCATTATACAAAATATAGCTTTACCATTTTTTATTTAAATGCGAAACGGTTTTTACAATACTTTTTAAGCAGACAATATACAACAGGTAAACCGATAAGACAATGGGCCCCATGTTTGAAAAATCTCCCATGAGGCCTGAATTATAATTTTGCTTTTGGTTCCACATAAAATATGTTACTGGAGATTAGAATTGCAAATTGGTGTAGATTTTAATAGCTGAGCATAAATCCTTTGTAAATTGCAAAATAATCAATTCCAAAATTTAGCATTACATGGCACGGAGGGATACATTTCTTTCCAAAATGTCGCAGGACAAGCCCGTGTCGAAGTTATGCCTATTTTTACTAAATTAATTATCAAAAATCTCGTAAATCGTGTTTAATCCATGCTTAATCGGGTTAAAAAATCTGAAAATTAATCTTTAAATCTAAAAACCACTGTACAATGAATAAACATAGGAAAACTGTCCTTATGTGCTGACATTGAAGAATTATCCTGACAGTTACGATAACAGATTTTAAAAGCTAATCATAAATCCTTTGTAAACTAAAAAATATATTGCAAAAATTAGCACAGAGAGATATTCAAACGCGATAACTGGTAACGCATCGTATATTGTATGTTTAATTTTTTTGCAAAATTCCGGTGGACGATTCATCAATGTCAAACTAATGCCTATTTTTGCATCATTATATTTTCTAAAAGCCCGATAATAATGTTTAATCGCGCTCTAAAATCTGAAAACTAATTTAACAATGTTTATATCTAAAAGCCATTGTGAAAATTTTAATAAATATTGGAACATTGTGTTGACATTGAATAATTATCCTGACAGCTTCGATAATTTTCTAAAAACAATTTAAAGCTTAATACTAGAATAATTGACAGTTTTCTAAAACAATATAATTTATCACTGTGATTTTTGTTTCTCAAATGCTAATATTTGCCAAATCTTTTCAAAATTCTTTAAACATAGTTTTAATATCTTCTAAATTCTTTTTAAAAAATTCCGCGCCGGGTAATCAGTGATACTTTTTTATGCACAAGGTGCTGAGCCACAGATTTACAGAAAAAGTGTCATATTCTTCTGTCCACCCTGTTTCATGTTAAATAAACGAGATACTGATGTGGATCTCATAACATCGAATGGGCTCATCAAGCGGGGAATCCTCAACAAGTACTATGATTACTTCTCAATTTGGTTCACAAGGAGTCAGAATCCAAAGTGTTACTGGGCAGGAAGGATTGGGAAGAAGATTGGGCCTGAGTGACAAAAATGAAGACGGAGCGGAAAGCCTATGTTCTAAACTCCACCGCTCAAGATTCTAGAATATAAAAAAAAACGGAAGGGAAAACCTGCTGCTCTTTCCCAAAAAAAAAAATGCCCGTGAATCCGAAAGTACTCCGTAGCCGGGTAGTCTTTCCACTTTCCACACTCGACTTCTTCCCAACTACCGTTCTGTAGTTCCAATTTGACTCTGGATCGAGTCACAAGAGGAAAATGCTCTCTCTCGCATCTCCACGCACTACGACCACTTCGGCTGAGGTCCAGAGCTCAAGCAGGACATAAGGACTTGGAAAAAAACGGAAGTCTCCAAGAAATTCCTGAGTTACAGACCCGTCTCTCTGTGTGTGTCAATATGTACACTACTGGTGGAAACTAGAGAATTCAATCAATCTCCTCGGTCCACCAAACATTAATCTCAGTGTTCAAGTAGACCACTCAATTATTTTGGGAACACAGGGTCAAGCCAAACTAGGAAAACATTAATATGTAAAAAAATCATGGTTTAGAGCTAGCAATATGTGGTTCTTCTAATTTTTTGAAAACAATCCGAAATTTCAAATATCAACCACTCGTGTTCTGTGTGATTATATTTTTAAAATAAAATAAGTGAAGATCAATAAAAACCGTTCAGGTTGTGTAAAAGCTTCACGGAATCGACACAGTACTAAGGTAAGCAAGCTTTGATTCCGGATTTTCAATTTTTTTTTTCAAAATAATGTAGAGCAATTGGGTAGGAACTTGGAAGGCTACTAAATTGTGAGGGAGTGAAGAATGCATCTGACGTAAACTGGTATACTTTCCTGAGAAGACGTAAATCTTGAGCCTGATTGAGGCTAGAAGTGGTTGGGTTATTAAAAGAGACCACGTGGTTAGCTAGTAACTCGAGTGGCATGCCAGAAGAGACTGGTCCATGGTTCTTATAGAACTTTCCTTGGAAGAGCCCAATTATCTCTTGATAATTCTCATTTTTGTCAGCACTTGCCAAAGATTTCCATTATTAAAATGAGCCAAGGAAAAAGGAGAGCAGATGGCATTTGGGCTCATCTCACTAAATTATACTGTCAGTCCCTACGACTACTCTCTATTGCCGCAAGGTAAACCCAGGCACTTAATAATAGGAAAGATTGGAGACAAAACCCCCCAAACCACGTTTATAATGAGCCATTGTCATTTTTATATGAGGCGAAAAATCGGAATTTAGACTCCGTGCCCTGATTCTGTCTTGTGTCTCAATTCGGCCTGTCTCTCGTCAAAATTAAAAATTGATTTCTTTATTTATTTATTGGGAAATGAGGTTTTCTTTGGAGTGATAGGAAGGGAAAGTCGGGAATAGGGAGACAGACACATGGGAACAAGAATGATGAAAATGTGAAAGACTCAGTGAAGCATGTGGGAAGGCGCTTCCAATCTGTGACATGAAAGGAGGCAGCGCTTCTACCATCCATCCCCCGTTTTTCATAATGTTCCAAACCTGCTACGACGATTTTGACTTTTTTTTTTTACTATTACATCTTCTTTTCATTCGGCTACATACTCTCCTCCATCGTCGTCTTCTTTCTACTCCAGTCAGAAACTTTGTTTCGTTGTACTTTTACTTGGAAAAATACCCGACTTACCTCTGGGCAATACGTCCTCAGACAGACTGGGTTTGACTTGGGCTCAAGTCTACAGACGGACCTGTGTGTTCAAGACAGTTGACTCAACTTTGTAGAAAGAGTGTCAGGACAATTCGCTACGGGACCACCGGCATGCTAATTTTCTTACAAGACTAGTCAAAATGGCAAATTCAGATTCATGCCAGACATAGCTGAATGACTTTTTTGTACTTTAACGAATGTTTTTTTTTGCGGCACATGTACGTTTTGTTGCATAGGGAAAATTTTAACCCTTCGATGAGGCCAACTATTGTCCAATTGAATGTTCTGCTTAAACTTGGACTAGTATGCCCATCTTTTGGGAGAAAAGCGGTGTTTGCCAGCCTTATGGCTGCACAATAATAGTTTTACAAGATTAAGATGACATTGTATTTGAAATTGACCTGACACAATTAATCAAATCAATTCCTATTCAACTTCTTGCATAGTGGGAGTTGACTCATTTGAAAACCGAGAAGATTTTTCCTCATTGTAAATATAATGAATTTACATATTAAGCTTTGACTGTAATTTTAGTAGACATACCAGTAGGCCATGATCTAACCAATATTTTAACCCCAAAAATTGACACTAACCTAAATTAACAAAATGGAACTCAGTCACTTTGTGGTAAACGTAGTTACGGTCAAATACATTGGGTTCCGGTGAGAATTGTATTTATTTGCGGTAAAACTAATTTTGTTTTCTAAAACTGGTTAATAGTATTTGGAGTGTGTCAACTGTAATCATAACATTTGAAATCTTTAAATATTAACACTGCTTTCCGGATAGTACAAATTAATATTACTCTTTTAAATACTTAAGATCTGTATTTTTTATAATTTAGACTTTAAAAAATGAATCATCAACTAAACAAATTGTATACTAGCACATGGGGCTGACCAAATCTAAGAGTTTTAACTTTTCCCATGCTTCTACACGCAAAAATGCATGGCGCGCCGAATTTAAAATTTAATAGGTTCTTAAGCTTTCACAAAATCAAAAAAAAACGAGTCGCCAGATCTTGACATTGGCGAATTTTATGAACTAGATTAGCAATATTTAATTATTTCAAAATAATTTTTCATCGAACTTCCAATCCAATTTTCCAAATCCAATCTAACCAAGAATTTGCAACATGCTGTCTGCAACATTTCGGATGCATTTTAAATGAAATACATAGTGCAATTTTATTGATAAAGATACACAATCTCGTTTTTCAGGTCCAACTGCATTAATTCAATGAAATGACAGCAAATCTTTCTCAGTTTCAAAAATTACGATTGATGAAGTGAGTTTAAACTTTCTCTGAATTGTGAGGTATGAATTGTGGTGGTACAATGAGTGGCTGTGCGCTTCTGTCTTAGGCCGACTCAGGTCAGACTCTGCTTATACATAGAAGATAGTGTAGTGTGAGGAAAGTGCTATCGCATCTCAGCTCTGGGGCTTTTAGTTGAGACTCTAATGTGGAGTACGCGGAAGACGACGGTGCGAGGTTTGGCCAGGAGCAGTAACATTGTATCCATAATAGAAGAGCATTGGGTACGGAATGCAACCGGAGCAGAAAGTTACTTTCACTTTGGACGAGTGCATTTACTATTACAAGTGCTGGGTCCTCGCTTTTACCGTTCGTTCCTCAACCTCACTCAAAATTTCACTTAGCTCGTGCAACAGCCTCCGCTCTGTTGATTCTAGAGTACTTAACCAAGTATTGGCAAATGCACTTGTCATATTTAAGCTCATTTAATACCAAATTGGATTTTACTGGCAGAATATTCCTGGATTTTAGGCAGGGTTGGCACTTTTGGTACTGCATAAATTTAAAAATTGAGGATTTTGATATTTCATTAGAAATATAGGGTGATTTTAATAATTCAATAATTCTTGCACCTTGTAAATTACTATGTTTGACTTAAAAATTAAAAGGGCGATAAAAAGACAGTTCAGGCGCTAAAAAATTGCATATTACTTGACATTTTTAAGGCGATAAAAATTTCTATAAGACAATCTTAAAATCGGAAATAGGCGCTATATATGTAACCGATATTTGATTCGACGCTGATTCATTGGTGCCGTCGGCATATTTAAGTAATTAATAATTATTACATTCATGAAGCTTCATTGATATAAAATCATGAACTGCTGCAAGATCGCTTCCAAAATTTGACAAAAATTGGAGTTAAATTTGAATGGAGGAATTTATAGCTGCAACCACAATTTGCAAAGCTGCTGGTAGCGCCTTTTGTGTAAAATGCGAATTTACTGATCTAGTCTATTGTAATTTGAATTTATATACTCTTAATTTCAATTTTTTTAAAAATACAGCGCGTTCTTAAATCGGCAATATTTTCAGAAGACCATGTTGTCAAATCTACCAGGTGTAGATACGTACCCCAATTTTTAAAAATTGAGAAATGTGAAATGTCGACTATGTATATTGAATTGGTAATAATTTTGAATGTACTAGAAACATGTCAAACTGATGTATTAATACATGGATCCAGGTTTCAAGAACCTGGCTTCCTCTAGCCTTGTCCCGAACTCATTAGCCTTCAATTCCCAGAGATCCGTCGGTCGTCGGTTCATATTTTTTATTTACTTACTAATTTTTAGGAAAGTCGTTTCCCGAAATAATTCAAGAACCGCCCAAAGTCCTTGTTTCTCCTTAACCCAAGAAAAGTTTAATGACAAGAGTTTTGTGCTTGTTTTAAGGCTTTTAAATTGGATTTCATTTAGAAGGAGAGGCAAAGACCTAAGAAGTAATTTGAACTTTAGCACGCACCTAAACTTTCATATCATTGAGAATAGACTTTTGTTTCCTTGGAATTCAGCTCACTCTCGTAACAGTTTTCTTCTTTTCCTTTGATTTCTCAGCTTCCTTATTTTGAAATGAGATATATTTATGATATCACTCCAACTTCCAGAGTATTAAAGCCTATGCACTTCTGAATCAGGGGAAGGATGATCTGCTATACGGAGAGGGTCATATCACATGTTTCGGCGCGATTTAAAATTTCCAAATCTCAGGAAGCTTTGTTTTAAATTGGCCAAAATCGTATATTATGAGCTACGGAAATGGTATAATTTGAATTTTGAATTCATTTAGGTTTTAACAGAACATAAAATGTAATAGGACATAGAACAAGAAATTTTTACATAAAAATAATAATTTTTTAAATTGAAAATATTGAATTTCAGAAAATTCTTTAAAAATTGGCTTTTATGAATTTGCTTGTTAAAATTTATAATGTAGTGCTGCCGAAAGGTGGCTCACCATTCTCGGAACCTATGAAACAACCCTCGCTACTCAAATACATAGCATAATGCTGGACTGGAGTCCAGTTGAAGGAATGCAATGATATCTCTGATATAAAGATCTCCTTTTGGCCAGCTGTTCAACAGTTCGGTCCAAGACGAGTCCGACTGGCAATATTTATATGTACAGTTCTCAATGGACACGGCGGAGAAGGAAAGCGGGAAATGATCTTCACAAGTTGGTGCTTAATGTGAGCCTTTGGCCGTTTGGATTTCAGCATCTGTGCAAACTGAAATGGGAAAGCGTGCTGGGCTGAAGACACTCTTCAGAAAATATTCTACACGTCAAGTCGCTACTTTAGTTTGTTATGAACTGAGTCGCTTCAGGATCTCGATCCTCCCTGGCAAGGGTTAGGCTTTCTGCTTTTGTCATCAATTTATCTTTTACTTTCAATCTATTTTTAAGGAAATTGGAATTGTTTCGTGGTAACAGGTAACTTGCTTATAATACAAACGCGTTAATAATAATATCCCGGTTTATGTAAAGCTCTTAATTTGATTTTTGCATGGAGGCGTTCATCTGATTTTTGCGTACCGTGAAATCAAAATCTTAAACCGGCGTTTTAATTAACATTTCAAATCTTATTGACTATTCTGTACAGATTTCTGAACATTTTACTTTTACACTTTTAATGACAATTCTTGTTTTCATGTCGTGTTTTGAATTGCATAAATTTTCGGGTTTGATTTTAGTTTGGTGCATTTAACAAAGCGTTTTAAAACTTAGGTGGCAGGAGTTTTTACCAGGTATTTAGTTTTTCGAAATTCGAATGAGCATTTTTGCATAAAAATGGTCTTTTTGCATAAAAATGGTCTTTTTGCCTATTCCATGGAGTTCATCTAGGAATAAAGCCATTCTCGGGCCTTATGTATTTTTGCAAATCCCGTATTTACACATATTTTGTACTACGAATTTTCATAATACCAAACTTGACATTCGTAAATTCAAATAGCCAGAGTAGGGCTAGATTTTATGACTTAATATAACATTTGAGTATACATTCTTAAAATGCGACTATTTTCAAAAATATTGGCATTGCATTCAAAAACAAACCAATTGAAAATTGAGTTAAATAATTTAATAGAACTGATAATTGATTTCAACCTATCCAAAAGTAGACTACATGAATTCAGCCAATTTTTCGAAAATAGACCAAAATCAAAGCTGAATTACCTTGTAATATTTTTGAAATTGGACCAGATACTGAAAATTGAATTTTTGTTAAACATCAGTTTGATAAAAAAAAACTCAGATATTGTTTTAGGTGCTTGACGCCAATGGAAAATTCTCAATGCCCAACCTTTCCCAGATCTCACCTGACATTTAAGAAGATGAGGAGAAAGGAGCCGCGTGCTGTAGAGTGGATTTTCCGTTTTTCCTGGTAGGAGAAGGACTGCCTGGGATCCTATGATTAGATATTAGATAACTAAGCAATGTGTATTTCCCTCCTTCTGCCCAAACTTGACTCCATCCATGTACATGTACATAGGGAATGACATTCTCTAATGTTATTTCCACTCTCAAGAATCCCGTCTTCCGTTCAAATTCACTCCTTCTCCGCCCAACCAGTTTACTCCAATGGCCTCAATTACCATTCCAGCCTCACTCCACGACCGCCGCTTAAATCAACAGACAATCACCCCTTTGTGCACCCTTTGTATACTCACAACTGAATAGCCGAGCTGCTGGCTCAACTTAAAACTTTGGAGCTCAAGTGCAGGGATATGGATCCAGTAACTCACAATTTACATGAGCTGACGTGAAGTTAGTTTTTGGTTTCGGTTTGAAGGTCATGCTCGTACACTTACGAAGATTTTGGTTAGTCAACAGAAATGCTACATACGGTACGAGCAATTTTCTTTCGAAAATTCAATCTTTGGGTTTGGGAATTTTAATACCGGAATTAGAGGCATAGATCCTCCAATTTAAATTTTTGTACTACATTCCTATTTTAGGATGGTTTTTAATGGTAGTCGGAGACATTGGCAAAAACCAGATTGGCAAAAAAAATTCCCCGAAAAGGCAAAAAATATGAAGTTGAATTGGCAAAAAAATAGGGTTAATTTAAGCTCATATTTTTTGCCAATCTGGTTTTTAAAATTATGAAAGATTCCGATTTTTTGTAAATTTGGGATTTATAATTTTAGAACGTGCGAACCAAAATGCTACATAATCTTGAAGCCAATTACGGAATTTTCATTAAAATATGCGCCGTTGGTGCATATTTTAACGTTTTTTTTTAAACGAATTTTCTATTGCATTAACTTTCTATTGAAGCATTTCACAGGATCTAAATTCCTGACAAAATCTTGTTTTAGAATTTCAAATTTTTAAGCCGTTTGACTTTAGGTGGTTTTGAACGCGAATTTACGGTTTTACAACTTGCCTGACTGGACTTTATACCAGGCATGTATTTTTACATATTCTAGCATCTAACACCTTTTTGCGTCAAATTTGTTGTGTATTTAATTTAATTCATATTTTTGTCTTTCTCTTTAGTGTATATATTTTTTTAATATTACCGTTGCCATTCCCTATTTTGCAATACGGCGAATGAATATAGCTGAAGTTGTGTTATTTCTTATCAAAATTTCTACTTATCAATGTTTAAAATCGCAAATTTCATGTAATGGGTACACTACCCGCTTGAAATTTTTTATAATATTTAGTCGCGATTAAGTATCATCAAAATTTAGTTGTAGAAAGGCGTTTACTTTATATATCGTATTTTTGTATAGAATGCTAAATTGCTGCACAGCTTGCGCGAATTTCAATAGGACGTGTCTGATTTACAAATTTATAAAAGAGAATTGAGAAAGCTCCTCTGAACCATTTAATTGTACAACCAAGAGCATCACTTTTGTTAGTAAAACCGGTCATTGTCCGGAAAAGTGAAGAATTTGCTGTTAACCATGCTCAAGACCAATTACTTCCAATTTGTAAATAATCTGAAAAAATTGGAATTTCACAATAAATATATTCCTTGTACATTTTTAGTATTACAATATTTTCACATCTTCTAGATTTAAAACAGCTTCCAGTACTCGTGTTTGTGTATATGAGGTGAAAGTTTGCCCAACAAAACACACCAATTTGAGATACGGATAAAATAATGATAACAAATCAAAACCAAACCTAAACCTTTGGAATTGGCGTGGAACTCGGGTACCATCATGTGTTCATCCCTGAAGGTTGCGCCTTGTTCCAAAATAAAGAATCTGAAGACTTGACTGCTGAGTACGTGTTTGGGAATTGGGATATTAGACAAGTGGATCCTGGTCTTTCTCCATTCAATAAGTTGTTTTCCAGAATTTACTCATTTCGTACCAAAATGACACAATTTCTTGAGCTGGAATGAGAGATATCCCGAAGGTTCTCCGGGTACCGAGTCCCGTGGACAAGTCAGTGAGCCAATCAATTACATGATTCATGGGGTAGACAATGAATAGGCGATTGGGAGTGAGAGGTCCTTTGGATATTTGGGATTAGCACGTTTCCGTGTCTGGCCACACGAGGCTGGAAGCGGAGTTGGTGTTTGTAGTTGGTCCAAGTGAGGATAAAAAGTAGAATGAAATTGTTTAGGGTTTTTCCGCGTTTCGTTGGCAAGTCTCAGGAGACAAGTTCTTTTGGATACAGTACAGAAGGAGAGAAAGCTTGGGGAAAAAAGTGGAATATAATTTGAAAGGAGAAGGGAAGAAAAGATTCGGGAGTCGAGAGGCAAGGAGAGGAGAGGGAGCCAATGTAAAATTCATGATGAGAAGAATTAGGCAAAGACGCTTTTTTCCGTCTTCCCGCCTTAGATATACAGGGCCGTCTTCAAGTTCAAGGGCCAGTCACCTCCAGAAATTAAAACACAGGTTTTCAACGGACAATGCCCTGCTTTCCTAATTTTAACACAAATTTTGAGCTATTTTTTAAAAAAATTGTATTAAATTTTAATCCTACTTTCTCTTCCAACTAAATCGGCGGTTTGTGTTTCAATTTCACCCTAAATGAGTGAACATGCCTATTGTTCTGCAAGTTTTAAAACATTTGCAGCCTGAAAATGGAACTAAGCAACTTGTATTTATATTTTATTGAAAATATATCAGATTGAAAGAGCTGAGAATTTTTTTCGGATTTTTAGACGTTGGTGATAGTCCATTTTATTATTTGCAAAAATTTGAAATTACGCTTGCATTTACAAATAATTATAACACCATCAGTATTTTGGCAACACTCTTGTGTGAACTGCCAATTTTGCCCAAAATATTGCTGGGATCAGGAATATATTTCACCAATTCAACTTTATGTTAATTAAAAATAACTCGAGAATGATCACTAATTTGGGTTAAAAGTGTGAAACCTATTCTGATCTTCATTTTATCAGCCATATTTTCAATAAAACCAATTTCAAAATCAATTTCTGGCTTTGTAGTTTACTTTGACCACAAATTAATTTTCAACTGCTGACTTAAAAATTCGTAAACATTTCCCCTTAAATACCATTTACAAAATTGTTGTAACCGTGTTTATTGATTGAAATAATTGAAGCATTCAATTAATAGCTATTTCGGGATTTACACAAATCGTATCATGCTCATTTTGAACCTTAGAATATACGGAAACTTTCCATATAAATCCCAATAGATCATGTCAGAATCTTGAGCTTCGGATCGAGTTTTAACTTCTGGTTTAAGACGCCACTGACCCCAGTTGAAGATGAGCGAGGCAGCGGATGCTTGGGCCGTTGAGGCAGGCGAGTGTGCTGGTGCTGGGTTGAGACTGTCGGTCTGGTAGCAGCATCTCATTGAGAATTCCCAGTGGACGCCATAGGCTGGAGTGGAAGAAGAGGGTCGTCAGGGCGAGGGCAGACGGGAACGGAAGAGGTTCGTAGAAACAAGCGTTGGGCAGAGTGAGAGAGACAGGAGAGAAAGTCGAGTGAAAAATAGTCATTATTACCCCTGGCTACACATGAGACTTCTGAAGAACCAGGTTGGGCTGCAAAGGCCTCAATTTTTCTTAATAAATTGTATAATGCAAAATACAGGATGATTGAGGCCTTGGGTAGGTTTCTTTCAGAAATGATAAAAGTTGATGTACTTGCAAGGTTGTAGTGTCTTGATGAATTCAATTCGACATTTCGACGTCGAATCGAATAATTATTGACAGATGGAAGTGTTTTGGCGGTGGCAGCTTCAGCGGGAAAAATATAATCGGCAAAACCTAGAGATTTTAGCTAAAATTTTAGCGGTGTCATTTTAACTGGAGAAAGTTGGTGGTAAAAGTCAACTGGCTATTCTGTGCACATAAGGTTTGTGATCAATTTTTAATAACTGATGATAATCGTATCCTTGAAATTATAATATTCATAATAGCAATAGCCTTCAAAATCAAGATCAAAACAGAATATTGTTTTTACATATCTCAAATCGAATTGACTTCCAATTTTTTATTTATATATCGATGATAAGATAGAACATCCCATTTATTTGCTCCGATATATTCAATAAAAGCGATGGGTATTCGTGTATTCGAATCGTGTATGGACAACTGAGACCAGGAAGACAGCTGCAGTAGTACGACGAAGTAGTAGGATAAATAGGTTATAGAAAAGAGAAACTCCGGGGGATGTGGAAAAGGCTAAAGACGTGTCAAAGCCTGACACGCTAACACAATTCCTATTTGTATTCAGATTCCTGGGCGGGGAAGCCACACACCCTCACCAGAACCGCTAATACGCACGTGAACTCCTACCTTGTATAACCAAACTCTCGGATTTCAGTTCCAGCCCGTTAATTTTCTCGTAATTCTAAACCAAATTAAGTTCTAGCAAAAAAAGGAGAGCTTCTGTACGTCATCTTACAAGGAAGAGATTCTACGTCAGTAGACATCAAATCGACTAATTGCGGTTTCTGCAACCTTGATTAATTTTAATATGT
>JAQFYU010000398.1:0-23167 GCA_034694905.1 Ceratophysella granulata | reverse complement strand
TCCGGCTCCCTAGGCAATGATTTTCCTAAAATTCTACTATTGATCTTGGACTCGGTGAAATTTGTTTTTTCGAATACGTATTTTACTTGAATGTTTACACAATTAAAGTTACAGCTCGGCATTTCCAACTTCATAGATTTTTGGCACAATGCTTGAATCAGTGGCGGACTTTGGGCGTCAGGTGCCCGGGTCATGATTGAGGCAGGTCCTGCCGCGCTTGAAAAGACGAGCCCATCTTTTAACTGTTGTCCTAGAGGGTGCTTGATCCCCCAACACTTGACCAACCTCCCATGGATACCAGCTGTCGAACACCCCTCTTGAGTAAAAAACTTAATGACGGCCCTGTACTCAATTTTGGTGATTTCCATGACAACCTTCAGTTTTTCACAAACAAACTTTTGTAACTGAACAACGAGTTGGAATACGAACTTGAAATTTTGCACTAGGAGCTAAATTTGAATGGGCATTCGAATGCCGCCTTGAGATATATCCTTCAACATGCCCCAATACAAAAGGCTCAATATACTTTAGACTGCCCTCGTATGTAGCACCTGCATCAGAGATCCTGACTAATCTTTGTTGACCAAATTACGCTAATAGCTCCCAAATTCAGCTTTACCGGACTTTACCTGCTTTGTTTTTAACGACAACCACAAAATTGTGCAACATGCGACATTCTTGTTGATGGAAATTAGGGACTCAAGTCTTTCCCCAATTAATGTGACCGCATGATATCGATGAACTGCTTCTGAAGCAATGCCCAACTTTCGACCAATTTTTGTGCAGAACAACACACAACGTTAAATCCATTAAATCCATGAGACATTTTTGCTCACTTGCAATTTTGGTTTCTTACTCTTTTTTGTTTTCAAATGTTATGCACATTTGAAAGACCGGGAAGACGGAAAAATGCATTCTCTTCTGAGTTCTGAGGCACGACTCGACATCGACACTCGACGCTTCTCTTTCGCCTCCGCCGCAGAAAAGGATTAAAGATGAAATTTTTACGACTTTAATCCGAGCTATTCTGTTTTACTTAAGAAGGAATTCTGATTTAAGTGCTCCAAATGTATATATCCAAATAATATTAGTAAGATTTTAAAAATATAATACAATTGAAGAAAAGTCCCGTGAACTGTAGTTTTCTTTCTATTGTGTGCATTCTTTGTCAGATTCCTAATCTACCTTAGAAAAATAATCTTGCAGTAATTCCAAGAAAGCCAGGTAAACATTAGTGTAGCTTAACTAAGAATTTCATCACTTAAAGTTTTAGCGTCGGTTTTCTTTTCGTTTGATAAATTCTCGGTACAACATTACATTTGACTAATAAAAAACTTCTTAACATAAGATTAATTCCTGCCACAAGGATAATCTTTAACTAGAAGATTATGCATATCACTATACAGACATATGTATCGGAGTAGATTACACAAAAATAACTAAATCACAAGGCTAGATTGAATCTTCTTCCAGAATAGTATTTCATGATTTTCTTCTTCTGCCTTTTGTCACAGTTGAATGATGAGTCCATTGGATTTTTGGGATGTGAATTGTGAGTTAATGACGGGGGAGGGGGGAGGGGTTGCACCGAAAAATGGCAAATTCCCCATTCTCCGCTCCCTCGTTATATCCTCCCAATATCCAAATGAAAGGTGCAAGTGCTCCGAATTCCCGTCACAAATCCAAAATTCCACGGTTTTCCGATAAACTGACCTTTTTTACCAGTAGTTACGAAACTGAGCACTTTGCGACCGAATGCGGATTTAAGGTACAAGACTAAGTATGATTGGCACAAGGACTGAAGGAGTGAGTGTGAGGGCTGAGAGTCAGTGCCCAACTAGTGTTCAACAGGATATTGGGAATTGCTTTTAAATAATTTGGCAAGGATTTTGACAGTTAAACTCAAAACCAGTATTTTGGAACCCAGAAAGCAAAGGGCGATGAGATAAGTGCCAAAAAGTTGGTCTCATGCCTGAGTCCTAGTATAATGCTTATTCCTTTTGGAGGAATCAAACGAGTCAAAGGGGAAACGGTAGGGAATGAAATGAAGCACAAAAAAACCAAGTCCAAGTCGCAGTTAGGTTTTAAGGTGAAGTAGGAGTTGACCATTTATTGCATGACATGGACGGAGGTTGTGGTCGAGGCAAGTCGTACCCAAAATTCTCAATTAACTGGCCCGGCGTGAATGGAATGGAAGGAACTCATCATGGGTCAAGTCCAATGGCACAATCTCAAGTCCAATGCTCTAATTATTTCTACAATTGTCCCTCGTGGTCTCTTCTTCCGAGACGAACATTGGAACATCTGAGGAAAGCCGTCTGTCTTCTTTCTCCATGTCTGTCCCCGCCACTCTCATGTCTAATTTCCGGACAACTTCCAAGTTCCACTTTGATTTTATGGACGTCGTTGACGGACAAGGAAGAAGTCCTTCCCAGTCAGCCTGTTCTAGATTCGGGATCTAGATTTTATGGGTTTAATGACATGACTGGCATTGGACTTCCACGCAAACAGTGAAGATTTATTGCATCTTCAAAGTAATGCCGTTTTGAAGTTTCTTTCGCTTTTATCTTCGATAAATAGTCCAATTTCCTTCACCACGCATTTTGTCACTAAAATAAATATTAAATCCGTTCCAACGGGATTTAACATGTGACGCACAGCTATTGAAAGAAAGTCTAGGTTTAGTTTACCAATTGACAAGAACGGAAGCAGTACAGAGAATGTCTGTATTTTAAATTCAATTCAAAAAGCATTTATTGCAAAACATGGAACCGCCAAGTCCAAAATAAATCTCAACATGTTCTGATTTATTCCACATTTTGAGCAGCATTCGATTCCTGTTTGTTAATTTTGAATCTTGGGTGCTCTCCTCGGTGCTATTGACTTGAGCAAAGATGAAAAACTCTTAAACATGACTGGGTGAAGTAGTGAAAATAGATCAGAGATCAACATGGAAATGTAATTTCATTATTTTTACTACGCTACGTTGAGATACGACATGAGACACGGGCATGCCTGGCGATGAGCATAAAAACTCACCTGACCAGGTGGAAGGAGTTCCTAATATGTGAAATGTGAATGAAGATCAACAGTTGGAAGTTTGCGGAAATTGGAATCCTTGATCTTGCTTGACTGACATTTCTTTATATGTATGCCTCAATGTACACACGAACCACCAATTTTCAGTTCTCCTTATATTAGTGCTTACTTACTGTTTGTTTTTTATTACTATGCAATCAGGCAGCCATTCTGTCTCAAGGCATTAGCCATTAAGTATGATTACAATCATTTCTGTAATGAACTCAAGTCCCAAAATCCGGCACCACCGGTATCAGAGCAGCATCCTCTATTTTAGAAAGCGCGGATGCGGAGGCCGTGTAGGTGGAATCTGAAGAAGCCAAGATCGAAACTTCGAAAAAACATTTGATCTCTATCTTCTTCGTTCAATTTTCTCTGGAGGGATGTAGGCACGAAAATGCTTCCTATTTTGTTCGTCTATGGGTTAATATGAAATTTCTGGCGAGATTAATGCCAAATCCCTTAATTGTTCTCACTACTTCTAAATATAATTTTTAAAAAATATTTCTGAAATTGCATAATCTAACCAAGGCAATTAATTGCGTTTAAATATGATACTATGATTGTTGTGAAGCTACTTCGATCATCGGCTATTAATTTATTCGCAACGGGCAAATTTTGTACAGGAAATAGATCTGTAACAAAGGAATCACTTACCTTACATTTTAATAAAGATAACTATCAAATGCTGTGAATAGTGATATTTATGCGGAAAGTATTGAGCTACTTGGACTTGGATGCAATAATTGCTCTCGTTTGGAAAGCTCTGGAGTCTAAACCGAAATCCGAATCCGAACATGGGAACTGATCACCTTGTGATTCGTTTAAAAATAATTAACTCAAGAAACTTTGTAATTTTTTTTAGATTTACCACGCTGATGTAAAATCCCATCCAAGATTTCTGAAATTAGATTGTCAAAAATTAGCCTAGTGTTGACACTTCTTTTGTTTTTGCTAAATATTTACTGTTACCAAGACTATCCTCCGTGTCAACGTGTAGTGCATATTCTTACAATATTTATTGAAAAATCTCGAAAAAAATCTTTCAAAAGCCTGAAACAAAGCTCCGTTTAATCGGTAATATTTTCAACTAGCTGTCCCAATGGTCAGTGAAGTGATAGTATTCACTGATCTGTATCTGTGTTCTGAATTTGCCAAATTTGAGCGCTTAATTAATAGGGCTACAATCGGTAGTGTTGTGCTTAGGGGTCGCAGTGGCGGGGTTCCCCGATCGGGGAATCCCCGGGGAAACGGGGATCCCCGTCCCCAATCCCCGAAATATTTTAAAGAGTCCCCGGGGAATTTTCACGTTTTTGATTACCATTGGAATACTCACTAATACGCGCAAAACTTTTTGAATTTGAATACATAATATATTACATACACTCCAGACTCCAGACAGACTGCTACAATCGTACGTCGTGTGCGTATTATTTGCATCATTTTGATGATTGTGGAATTTAGGGTAGCGGTTAGTGTGCGATCTGGCCGGATCAAACACTACACCAAAGTTTTTTTATACGCAACCTTTTTATCTTTTGCATTTAGTCTATCGTTAAGCGTAATTCTGAGACTTATGCTAATAGGACCACTTGAAGATCGGATCGCATAATGCCTGTACTACCTGTTTTCTCTTATACTTATATAGTACTGTCGCTATTGCTGTTGCAAGCCTCAAATGCATTAATTTCTATTTATTCCTTTTATCGATACATTCAGAACCTAAACTATAAAGACCATTGCAAATCATTATTTCAATAAGAGTTTATCACCATTAAAGTGTCCGTGAGCGGAAACCAGTTTAGTTTGTCATTAGGCAACCTAATTAATTCTAACTCATCTCTGACACTGAAATAAAAGCTAGTCAATCAATTATGTAAATCAGCTACCTCGATATTTCCCATTTTTAATAAGCCACTTAAACTGCATTCACCATTCAGGCATACTGGTTTCAGCTTGACATCCTGTGCTTTCTTTACATTATTCGTTAAGACAATACTGAAAATATAAGCAACCCTTTATTCAGGCTTCCACATATTAAAATTTAACAATACCTTACAATACAATAACAATTTTAACATACTGAAATGGTCAATGCAAATGATTGTACGACGCATTTGTAATTGTTGTTTAAGTGAAACATAATTTAACTTTTCCATTTTACCTAGGTTTTACTACATTAACAAAAAAGCAAAGTTTAAAAGGTTAGTTTGGCGTGCGATCCGTGGATCGCACAAAAGCTTTGATTTATTAGAGTACTTACGATCAGGTCAAATAGCACGCTAAACCGCTACCGACTTTAGTTTTGCTAAAACGTTAATTAGCAATTAAGAGTCAAAACATTTATATTGAAGTTTACAGTCAGTTTTAAAATATTACATGAAACTTTTTGAAGATAGAGGAAGTAGGGGAAGCAATTTCTGAAAACAAGTCTACTCAATTTTGCTTACAATTATACCCACTAGGGTGGAATCAGAGCGGGCGTTCTCAGTATCGGGATATGTGTAATAAAAATTTAGGTCACGTCACGAGTCATGATATGATCACGGCTTTCTGACTCGACTTTGAATGATTCTGTGCGATCTCAAGTTATACTTTCAGCGTAATATTGAATGAAAGTTTCTTGTTTAGAAAGTAGTCTAAAATATATTCATATCTGCTTGATTAATGAATTGTTTGTTCACATTGTAAACCGTCTCAATTATTTCGGGGAATTTTCGAGGATCCTTGGGGAATTCCCCGAAATTCGGGGATTCCCCAATCCCCGGGGAACGAAAAAACGACCTCGGGCTGCTACCCCTGTGCTGCAGTATGTTTTTTACATCCCAGTCCTATGCCTTGAGGCCTGTTACAATAATATCAATATATAGTTATTAATTTCAATTGCCCATTTAGCATTGCATTACGTTGCCATGACAGTCCCATCAACGACTCCCGATATCCTCTTTCATAAAGTACAGTTGCAGTGTATATTCTAGATTCTATATTCTGTGCTCTATCACACAACAACTTTTGTCAACAGTCAACATCTTTACCAGCGACCCATGTCAGCTAGTCTGTATTAATCTATATATATATATATATATATATATATATATTAATCTATGTATATATATCTATATACACATAACCATCGTCCTGAAATATAACAATTATGCTGTTCGTTTCACGAAAAATAATTCCATTTCTAAGTACTCCATTAGCCAACGGAAATTTGTAGAAGCTATCAAATTAAAATGCGTGTTCAATGCGGAATACATAGTTAAATACAAAAAGTGTTGAGGAATAGTGCAAAATGTAGTGCAGAATATACGATTATGCATCATTGTCAAAGAATCGACAGGGGCACGGAGTTGTTGACGTATGTTATGCTTGTTTCTGCTAAATTAAATAGGAAAGAATCAAGGATCCGAATTACTGCTGGCCAACGTGGACCGTCAACACCACACCTACCGTGGTAACATGATGAGGTTAGTCGAGGTATGCAGTTTCTGAATTATGGCTTACGGTAAAAGGTCAATAGCCCAAATACTTGAGGAAGAAGTCACCCGACCAGTATTTGCGTCATCTTTCATGGCACAGTCGATGAAGGAGAAAGTCCCGTTAGATCTCTTGTCTGCTGTATTGCATACGTACCTAAACCGAATAGTACCGTACGGACTGATACATATTGACTATTCCCTTCCCAGTTCCACACTCCTTTTGTTCTGAACCTGCAACACTGTTGTAGATAGCTTACAAATAAATGTAACCTGGTGGGAAGGGCAAATGGTTATAAATTGTGGCTATTATGATGTGATATGCATCCATGCACACTGCATATTCCGCGGTACAGTACCATCATCTGTGGAAATTCTGGGAGAAATAGAAAACTTTTTCATCGTGTATCTCATAATTAAAACTTTGATCAGAATTTAGGAAAGCAGACGACGGTAAGGAAATTCGAATGCAGGGCATCTCTGAAAATAATCATTCTATAGAGGACGTCCAGCCACCTTGAAGATAGGCAAAAAATATTGATATTTTCAAGGATTTGTGATAGGTCTGAAATTAAGTAAAAGTGATAATAATTGAACAGTTCTAGAAAATTGCTGAAAATTAGAAAAGTTAAAAATTCTCCTCGAAATCTTCTTGAAATTCTGTTACAAAACATCTTATTAGGGTAAAGGCCTAAAGGCTGAAACACCAGAAGAAAACTTTGATAATGTTGAGTAATTTTGAGTAATTGTATTTTTATTCTGGACTTTATCTGGTATGATTTTGTCGGTCATGTAAAGAGCCGCTCCAGTCCCAGTCCATATCTTGAACTGCCTAGTTGAAGATGGATTTTTGTGATTCAGAGGTTTCTACAAATCACAATACAGAGTAGGAGGTTAGAAAAATTGGCCCCAAGAGCGTGAGATTGATGGCTCATGATGACGATAAACAAGGGTTGGGTTGGGGTTGGATACTTGAAACATTTAAGTAATAAATGCACGACAACAACGAGACAATCTTTTCACTATAATGACCTCACATAAACGATTTCCGATTACATACCAAGCATAACGCACTTTCTACAACAAATCTTTAGCTAAATAAGCTATCTGACAGGTAGGGTTATTATTTGTAGTGTCGGTTCTGGAAATTGAGTAAGGGAGGGATTGAAAGCTGAATTTTCCCCCTTTTAACAAAGTGTTAAAAGATTGGAATTATTGGAAATTCAGCTCGAAGCTGGGTAAAAAGCTGGATAGGGATAGAAAAACCAATAAAAGTTGGTCCACCAGCTTCTTCAAATAATCGCTATCGTTTCGAGTTCAGCGAGCGGCTTTTCCTCATGGCCTTGGTCACTTTATTAAGGTATAATAATATTATAGTTAGTCCGGAATTTGGCATGACGAGGTTCAAAAGTGAAGTAGCCTGGAGATGGTTTTTTTAGGATAGAGGCCACAAAGAGGGATAAAAGTTGCCATTGCTCCAACAAACGCTATGAATGAATTTTTGAAATTATAGGAGGTCAAAGTTTTCTAAACCTTTTATTTTTGGCCCGCGTTGGCGCAGGGATGAATTGAACTGTGTCGTGTGTCGTGTTATAAATCGGACTTGACAAGTAGAATGGAACTAAATAATGGCCATATCCGACCTTCCGGAAAGAATTCATGTTCTTCAATTGCGTCGCGGATGCGCACAGTCGATCTAACCGGGCTATATTTATACGTCAAGATGACGACTTGACCAGTTGAACAACGGGGTGTTTTATATGGCGTATTACTGTCCGTACGTCGGTCCGTATTACGGTCCGTACAAAGTTCCGTATTACGGTCCGTATTACGGTCCGTATAAAGGTCTGTGTTACGGTCCGTACAACGGTATGTATTACGGTCCGTACAAAGGTCTATATTACGATACGACCCGTGTTACGGCTAGTGGTTCAATTAGTTTCACCTTGCACCTTGGTATAACTGCTTGTTGACATGAAAATTACGAATCACGAATCACGAAATATAAAGGCCTCAACTCAATACTTTCTGCTTGGCGTTTCACATGCTATAGAACGACAGACAAATTAGTTCTTTTTGTCCCAGTCAGTCACAGGTCACAGGTCACATTTGTGTTGTGGTTTTCAATTTATTTCTATTGTAGTGCATAAAAGAAGGACACCAGACAACTAAAAAATCCTTACAATACAAAGTGCTTTATCAAACATAAACCACCCCATGTGACCAAAATTACGAAATTCAAATAAATAAACGCTGAGTGTATGTTACAGCCCGCAGTTTTTTCATTATTTCAAAGCCACGCGCGCATTTTCATGCGTTCAACATCTCGTTGGTACGGCGTTAACATACAATTTTTAATTTCGTTGCGTTTCTATGGGATATGAAATAGTAAGGTGGCATAATCCTTTATAAAACACCCTGTACATAGAGTAAATTGTACAAATGCTTTAATTTTTCAGAATTCTATCATCTCTCGTATCCCACATTTTTCAAAAGATGCTCAACAAGTTTTTTTAAGTTACTACATAGTATTTCTGTTTATGCCTAATTAATGCCAAAACTACATACTGCTATATGTTCTGCACAAAGAATTGGTCTTTTGGTTTACTCATGGCCAAGCAAGACAGAAGAATTCGGTTGAGGTAAGGGAAACAACATGTGTGGTTTACACATGGTAGAATACGTATGGTTTACACCAATGGTTTACACTGCCGGAATGTATAAATAGCTTTCTTTCCAATTATTTATATCCGTTCGTGAGTTAAACTTTACTTAGGTTAGATTAGGTTAGGTTAGGTTTCCGAAGCGCCCGCAGAGGAGTTAAAAGGTAACAACCAACAACTAATCCAACCATAATTGGTGTAAACCATTGGTGTAAACCACCCAGGCGGTTTCCCTTACCTCGACCAAGAATTCTTGACTCGAATATTTGGTTGGGGTAATTATTGTAATTCTGGCAATTCATTTTTTGTCTTCTTCTCATCATCCGTCCTGTGTGTCTGACTTTCGCGGGATCTTGAGTTCAGGTTGTGTTGCACTGCTGGCTTGACCCTTACCTTGATCTTATACAGTCTACCACAGATTCAAATTATTTAGAGGTAGTAGGTTAGTACCGTTGCTTGCCCTACGTGAATTTAACATACATACATAACACTCCCAATAACATTCATTCACTTTGGTATTGTTAACGAATGATCTGATCAGCCATGTTTCTTCAACTCACAGGACGCGTAATTATTAATCATTTCGTTGCTTGGATTTGAGATCTGAGTGGATCTGATGAGATGAAAGATCATTTTGGAGATATTTCGTTAAATATTACAAAAAATAGCATTGCATTGACCACGAATGAATGATCGATAATCATTTTTTAGGACAAAATTAAAAGTTAACACTGCAGTGGACAAGGCGGGCATGGAGAACGTCAGTTTTCGTGAATATCTGTTGTTGATTATTTCAATTTATTATTGACCTTATCTTTTGTCTTATTTAACAATTCGAACGATGGTGGTGGGATGAAAGTAGATCTATTGTCTTATTGTCATTGCGTTAAATTAATTAAGCATAACATTGTGCGTTTTACAAAATTCGAAATACTACATACTTCTCAAAGTATCTTATACCTCACTCCAATTCAAATAGCTCTTACGGATCCCAAAATCTTATTTATTTATTTTATTTACATTAAAACTGTTTATTGAATATTTATTTACTGATTCGTGTCATACACCAAATACGTTTAGCCACCGATCACCGCATGACCCTCGAATACTCCAGGTTTCAATTAAGAGAAAAATAATATCATTTGAGTCAAAGTTAGTGGACATGAATTATTTTTATTACTCGTAACAACAAGTGACTTGACATATCCGCACATTATTAGCTTAACATACATGTGTGTATGTATATGGTGTTTAGAAATAGGTCTTATAGTTTTATAGAAGTAGGTACCTAGTTGTTGTTTTAAAAGTTTTTTAAACAATACTAACACTTTTGGTGTCGAATCGAAATACATAGCTGAACGAATAGCTGCGTGAAGGAGTCAGTAGTTTGATAAAAATGTTTCAAGTGAGCAGTGAGCATTCTCTCGGTCATAAGTCATAAGGTCAAGCCAGGTTTCGGTGGTGCTATTGTGTTAAACTATTATTTTCTTCCCTCTGGAAGCTAAATTATTTTTTCTTCGCCAGTCTGCTTTAATTCATTTATTTCTAATATCGATATATATTTCGATTTTCGGTTGAGTTGGAATTGGAAAGACAGACACATTATCATTATCAGAGATCATTATTTTCTTCCTTCGAGAAAGCGCTTTTTGGTACCTCTCTAGAAAAGATGAGCAAACCCAAAGCAAAATTGTATCGTTTGGACACAAAAGAAACCCAAGCCAAAGCTAGGAGGCTACAGTAGAAATAGAATCTCACATACCACACTTTTAAGTTCATGGTCTTTGAATAAATCCATCTACAGAATATGTGGTATGTGGGCTCCACACGCTTTGGATCCTGAGTGGAATCACAACGCACGTGACTCCAGAACCCGCTGCTGGACGGCCGACTTTATCTTCACTCATCTTCACTCTACGTGCTTACCTCCTGCTCTAGAATTGCATCAGAACTGGCTAATTGCTGTCCGGAGGTTCGTTCTGTTCTTCGTCACAAGTCACAAGTTGAGAAGAGTGTGACGACGGAAGGAAGACGGTACGGGATACGGAAATTCTAATCATTAACTTTTGTAAAATTCTTAGCACACTAAAACTCCTGGCCCGATTGGTTGACACTTTCTGACTCATCAAACACAGTTTAGCACTAGCACTACCACGACCTGACCAACGGTAACCCTCACGCTCGCCTGCCGGTCTCCTTTCCATTTGGAGTTCAAAGTTCAACATGCGGTCGGACATCCTGCGACGGCTCGGTTCCTTGGTGGTTCTAGGCAAGCAGACAGGTAGGTAATCTAATTTACTGACTTGAGTTATCTCGTATAATGTATAATCGATCCGTTGTCAAGTAAAGTAGTCCCACTTGGGTTCATTTTTAGCAAAAAAGGAAGTAATTCACAACAGACAGACAACATGCGCTCGGTATCATCATCTATGTATATATCACTACATTTCTCGTTTCTCAGTAACCCCTACCCTACACTTTACTTTTGTTAAAAAGGATTATTTTGTATGGTTGACAGGCCTTCGGGTTCCTACTGCTGCCTCCGTGCTTCAACTTCAAAAAAAGCAATTCCAAACTACTTCAACATATTTTGGAACGACAACGGCAGCCTCGTCAGCTACAGATTCCAAAGACAAAGGGTACTTACTACTTAGATTACGCCTACTTAGTTTTAGTTTAGTCTATTGTATAAAATTATGCTTGTGATTTACTACGATTTTCTATACACGTAATTATTCCATATACGTACTAGATATTGGATTGGTTGGAATAGTGCTTAATATGAAGAATTATTTTCCAGTGGTAACACACCCAAGGAACCTGAAGACAGTGTGGAGGCAAGTGAACTTGCCGAGGCTCGAGAACTAGAAGCTTTACTGCGAGCCGAGATCTCAAGAGTTAGCACGGAATCAGCTAGTTTTAGAGCACAGTGTCGAGATTTGGAGGTTAGCCAACCTTATAGATATTAGATATTACTCATTAGTACAGTAGCAACTACTGATGATTCGTTCACGCTTTCGATTTACGAGTTGAGTATAAGTGTTAACATTTTATAACTATACCAGGATAAATACAAGAGATCTTTGGCAGACTCGGAGAACCTTCGAACAAGATTGACCAAACAGATTCAGGATGCGAAGTTGTACGCAATCCAAGGATTCTGTAAAGATCTTACTGACGTAGGTTTCAGTTCAATGTACTGGTCTTTTATGCAGTGTCTATTCCAATAACTTTGAATATCATCTGTAACCTGGTTTTGAAATTGTCTAGATTGAAGACATTCTCCGTCTGGCTATTGACAGTGTCCCGAAAGACAAGGTGTCCGATGAGAACAAACACTTGAAGGAACTGTACGAAGGCCTGACAATGACTGAAGCTCGCCTCCTCAAAGTTTTCCAGAGTCATGGATTGACACAGATTAGTCCTCTGAATGAGAAGTTCAATCCTAATGAGCACGAAGCAGTGATGCAGAAGGTGAGAAATCATTGAAATCCCGTTTTGTTCAATTTAAGTTAAAAGTTTGTATTTCACTGTATGTTATGTAATGTTAATGTAATGTACTTACATGAAAAATTGAAGAAGTACAGAATTGGGAACTCTACTACAATCCCGGTCAATCAATTGTAGCACTTTACGAAATGAATTGAAAATAATTTATTCATTTTACGTTTGCTTTTCGACAGGAGGAGGAGGGAAAGGAGTCGGGCACAGTTATATTCGTGTCCAAGTTGGGCTATAAGTTACATGATCGTGTAATTCGACCTGCTGTGGTTGGAGTAGCAAAGTAAAATCACAACTATCAACCTAAAAACTACTAGCTTTACAGCACATCAAGTAATTTGTAATATTGTATTTAGATAAACAATTTCATTTGGAATAAATAGAAGTACGAAAAACCTTACTGAATGTTAAGACCGCAACTAGATTTTTGTCACATGGCTTGTAGTTAAGCATAAGTACATACGCTACAATGTCTCTAACTTAACTTGACATCGGACGTCATTTGGGAAAATGATTGCGTCGGACGCAAATAGAAATGTAGGTTGAGGTAAACTATCCGTGGACAATGCTATCCTCATTCTATGCTGCCCCTCATGCTATCCCGATACCGGAAATGAATTATGTAACTTTCGGGCGTTTAATCTACCCTAACCTGAGCGTTGCTCAAGTAGCTGTAAAGATAGGTTAGATTAGGTATCGAAAATAGGTATCGCAATTGCATGGGGATAGCATTGTCCATGTCCACGGATAGTTTACCTCAACCGAAACGTAGATCGCGTCGTGCTCGTGCTAGTAAACAAAACAGCATTGAGTGAGGGAGGAGTTTTCTCCACTCCCCACCCCCACTCCCCAAGCAATCTCCAACTTCATAAAAAGATTTGCTACTATGTAGAAAAGGAGATGAATTTAATCAGCTTCATGTATTTGTTTAATCAGGCCCGTTGTGATAAAACAAATGGATCTAATTACTGTGAGTTGTGAGTGAGATCTAATTTTGGAGGCTTTGTAATCACTTTCCATTCACCAGTATTGTAGTTCATCTGGAAGTGGGTTTCCACCAAGATTGGGAGGAAGGAACCATCCCTATGCTGAATTGTTTCTTCACGTTCACTTAGTTTGATTGTAACAATGTTTCCGAGTTCCGGACAAGGGTTGTCTAGAAAGTACAGACAATTCAATGATCAGTCCCATTCAACGGTTAGATAGAGACGAGATAACAAAGCAGAACTAACCTCTCGTTCCAGCCATAAACTTTAAAATGTGTTCTTTCTCCGGACGGGTTGCTCTGTTTGCTGTTTTGAAAATTTCCTGTGCCTTCTCCATCAAATCTTTCTGCAAGTATTCAAATTGTGAGAGTTAGTTAATGACCGACCATGCAAGGAAACCTCGACGTGATTCGGGATGGTGTCCTTCAGGCGCTATCACGCGCTGAAAGTGCATGTACACTACTTCGACTCCTATTTATCCTATCTCCTTTTCTTGTACAAATGAATGGTAATTTATTTGTTAGTTATTTGAATGGAACCAAGTTTTGAGTTATTCTAAATATTCAAAATTCAAATTATTATCGAAATGAAAACTACTTCCACACAAACAATGAGAGAGCATATTTTCTAATGCTAACTAAAAATTCTAAACATTATGGCATACGAATATACTAAGAACACAAGAAGCATTACCAAGTCAAAGTCTTAATTGCTGGCTCACCATTATTGTGCAGATGGGGTCTTTTAGGAGTAAGACATGTAAAGCAAAGCAGGCTTCCTTTTCCAATTGTGTATTATTTTGAATACCTATTACATTTTCTGCTTTGTCATAGTTTGTGTGGGTAGTTTTCATGCTTATTTGAATAATAATTTGAATTGTGAATATTAAAAATAACTCAAAACTTGGTTATATCCAAATAACTAACAAATAATTTACCATTCATTTGTACAGGAATAGGAAATATGAAAAATAGGTGGCGAGGTAGTGCGCATGCACTATCATGAATCATAATCAGCGCGTGGTAGCGTATGCGCCCAACCAAAAAAGCAGGTAGGGTGCATATGCAATCACTACTTTTGATTTAGAATTTTAGTTACTTAGGATTTTTAGGATAGCTAAACTTAAAATATTTGTGCCCAGACGGGGTCAAAGATTTCCGGACCACCTCTCTTCTGTACTTATGCGAGGACCTCTTGCAAGTTAATGACCCATAATGCAAAGGCATGAAGCTGCTAGCGATTGTTGGTGGTCAAACTTACAGAGAGTGTGACGAAGTTGTGAGGTTGGTGGTTGGGAACCTGAAGAATAACAGTCTTGGTTGTAAGTGCTGGTGCTGGGGCCACGGGAGGAGCAGGTGGAGGTACTTGCTGCGCTGGTGAAGGACGGTGAGACGTCTGCTCAAGAACAATCAAAAGCATGGACATTAACTTTAGATAATTTCCTAAATACATATATTTTATATACAGAATATCTTGGTAAGTACATTGTAAAAGTCCTAACATATTCCTCAATGTAAATGTAGTTAAAGTATACTATTATAGTTAGTCCAAAATTCAGCATGGCGAGGTACAAAAGTGCGCCAGCCTGGAGATGTGTTTTTTGGATAGAGGACCTAAAGAGGAGTAAAAGTTGTCATTGCGCCAAAAAACGCGATGGATTAATTCTCGAGATATGAGGGGTCAAAGTTTTGCAAAAATTTAGTTTTTGCCCCCCACCGGCGCAGGAATGAATTAAATTGGGTCATGTTACATATCAAACAACATCAAACTGACGGGCTTGACAAGAGGTATCAAACGACATATCGGACGACCTTATCGGACCTTCCAGAAAAATGTTCATGTTTTTCAATACCACCGCGCATGCGCCCTATTGCACAAACCCGGCTATATTATACGTCAAAATGACGGGATTGTCGAGAAGAACAAAATGATATATAACATGGCACCCTAAGGTCAAATTTGACCTTTGACCTCAAATGACCTCTAAGTGAATTTTGCCTTCTGTCTTGGAAAACTGTATATTCAAATAGTACTCCACCCCACTAGAATGGAGCCAAAAACCCCGATCGATTTGAAGGTCATTAAGGGGGTCAAATTGAATTTCAAAGATATAAAATTATCATAATTAGTTGGTACGCAAAAGTCCGAATAAATTACAAAAATCGAAAATAGTAATATATAAACTCAAAAAATCACAACAAATGTCCATAAAGGACTAATAACTACATAGTGTATTTAAATCAAGTTAAATATATGACTAATAAATAGTAGTCGCGGAAACGGAAACGCAATAAGGCAAGCGCGAAGCGCTCGTGCCAAAAACCCATGTGGCGCGTGGCGCCAGTAGCTGAGCGAAGCTCAGCACTTGTTGACGTTATAATTACCCAGCCATGAACATCCGAGTATCTATCGTACCGAAGAACTACGAAATCAATTTTCTGGAAGTGTTAAAAAGTATGATTACTAAGAGCAGGCGTGTCGGATATATTTAACATATCACACAATTAATTACACGTCAAATATCAAAACTGTTACGAAGAATTCTCATGTAAAAATTACCTGCAGTTGATCCTTATTATCCTTAGCTTTTAGCTTCTGCCCTTCTGTTACGTTTAACATTCATAATTTTTGGTAAGAAATTCGTTATATTTTTTCTTAATAATTTTGTAAAACAGAACTTAACGTAATAGGTTTCTTCAAGTCTCATATTTAGATCTTCTAAGTTGTATTTGTATGGCTTGGTAGCTCAAGGTTTTATTCATTCATATGATTTTTGACGTTTAATGAGCAGTTTTTGAGGAAAAACTAACGGACATGCTTACAAATTGCCTTGGGTCTTAGGTCGCAGCGCTCATAGAACATATTACACGCTTGGTGCCTTGCTCACAATGGAACTGGTGCCTTGTTCACAATGGAACTGGTGCCTTGTTCACAATGGAACCATTAATTTACAGAAGTTCAAAGCCAGTATATAAACATAAAGCGCAGTTCAGTTTGAGAGAACATACCTTTCGCGGCTGACGCGTAGCCCCCGTAGGTGTAAGAGGTAGTGGGTGTTTGTCTTTAGAGGCTGGAGCCGGTGACTGGTTGTGTTGCTGCGCCCGTTTGACTGGATAGGATGGGGTAGGCGGGGGGCCGTCGGGAATGGTTGCCTGATGGGAGAAAGTCGTAGGCGTAAGCGGAGTGGTGGGAGACATAAGGCCTTGTGGCTGTGGCGGCGTTGACGAAACAGGAAAAGAGGTAGGGGTAGCTGCAGGAAGCAACGGTGTCGCAGGTGGTGTCGTCGATCGCGCGGATGGAAGACCGGCAGCATAGTCTGGTGTCTCTCCTGTCCCGGTACTTCCTTCATCCTGGCTGTGCTTCTTGTCTTCGGCATCTAAGTTTGAATAAGGATTAGATGATCTATCTACTGTACTCAGTTTTTTCCTGGAACTCTGAAGTTCCATTCGATCATATACACACCTTACGCTGAATACTCAGAACACATGCATAAAGCTTAATATTCAACGTTTAAGCTTATTGGAATTTTTGGCGCTGGGCTTATACAACTTCAAAATGAACTTCCAATATGCATCGAACGACTTACCAATCTTCTTTCGTCTCTTAGATTGAGCATATCCTACTGGCTGCTCCGTAATATCCAGTACTTTTATTCCACCTTTCTTCTCCGCGCCTGGCCGAACCTGAGTTCGAGGTTGGTTTAATGCAGGTGTTGGATTAACTCTTGGTGCAGAAGGTAAACTGGGTATTCCTTTCAATGGGGCTGCAATTCAGAAAGATTAACTTGACTACATGAAATTTAACTTCTCGTAGTACAGAATTCTCAGGTTGATATAAGTTTCCCCTTACTGGTATCGGTCATCTTTCGAGGCATTCCACGACTCCTGAGTGGTATCGTCGGGGCTGGAATTTTCTTTGCGCTGTGCCTCGCATTAGCCAGATCGGAAGCTCGCTCCATAAGGTCTTTTCGCATGAGTAGTGATTTTGGTTTACTGATCATGTTGAAATGTTTCGTGATGCCTTTCTATAGGAATAGTAAATGAATTTAATTTAAATATAATTTCGTAGGATAAAATGGATCCATCACTTGTATTGTAGAATAATGCAACGGAGCAAGGACAACGGAGATTGCTTCCACAGATCATTGCCTTTATTTGAAGTTATTTCAACGAGCATAAGGAGATACTATTATTCATTACATTATACATAACAAATATTATGTGCAAAAGCAGAGCAGCAGTAGTGTAGAGTCGAGGTTAAACGAACCACTTTTAGAACTCCTCCGATCCGAACTCGCGTTATTATAGAGTATGCGTCCAGTAATGTAAAAAATAAAATTCAAATCTCCTTCAATACAAGGTACAACCGCTAGCCTGTAGGCTTGCTGTCTGAAGGTCAATTACCGTGGACCCTGTAGTAGGATTTCCAACGTTTCGTTTCGTTTCCACCCAGGAAACGAAACGAAACGGTCAGCCTTGGAAACGAAACGAAACGGTACGTAGGTTCAAGAAACGAAAAGGAAACTTAACGGAAACAAAACGAAACAAAACGGAAACGGTTGATGTATAGCTGATTAAAGCTAAGCCGATGTATTTCATAACTTCAGTTCTATATATTTATATAGATGGCGACAGTAAATGATTGTTAAATAGGGAAATTACGAGACATTGACATTACTGTATTGGTTGACATAAATAGTTTGGCATTACCTAACCCAGCTTAATATTGCTTAATATAGCATTTAGCACGATATCTTAAATTAATCGCGTTCGGTGGATTGACCGAAAGCAAGGTTGGGGTTAGGTTAGGCAATGCTTATTTCTAACCACGATATCGATATGATCGAGTTTTCTTCGGTTAGTGAAGCATAATGTTACATTAGTTATATATTAAAATCAAAATCTAGCATTATATAAATTATTCACGTTTGACTAACGAAATCCATGCAGAGCTCAGCTATATATTGGCGAAAATTAGCACCCTGAAGGTTAAGTTTCCAGGATTTCCATATTGTGTTGAGATTGAGATATATATGTATATAGTTTGTAGGCTCCAAGTTCCAACCCCATAACATAATTCATTCTTTAAAAGAGAAAACTATATAACTTGGGATTTTGCTGTATATATATAGCAATATTAACCTAACCCAACCTCCATGCTTGACCGACCGCCATCATCGCTTTGAATGCAGTCGTGACAACCGCAACAAAAACGCATTGAATTTTTGAAATCAACGGAAATAGCTATCCATCGTGATTCGTGATTCGTGAAGACGTGAATCGTTACAGTTTAGTGAATTAAGAAATTAGTGGTACCACTGAAGAATTTGATTGTCTGGGACAAAAAAAAATTAAAGCTCAAAATATAGCAATTTCTAAACACTGCATAAGTTTATAAATTATCTAAACAGTTGAAAATTGAATCGAACAATAGATCTTCGAATTAGGTGGAGGTGGAAGTTTAATACCATGTTTTTGTTAAACATTCCTGCTTACCGTTTCCCTTCCCAACGTAGAACCGTTTCGTTTCGTTTCGTTTCCACATAAGAAACGGAGCGAAACGAAACGGCGGAAACCCTCCCCTGGTGCTTGTTGGACAAGCTACATAGAACTGCTTTAAGCTTACGTTTGGAGCCGAGCAATTCTCGACGTAAAGTTAAGGCTGAAAGTTTCAGTGAAATACTCTCGAGTTTCTGCGTCCACCTTGACGTTGACATATTCCCAGCACAACGTAAACTTTACATGCGTTATTAAGTTAACAAACAGGTAATTAGCTGGGCTCGCACAATATACCGATACCGAATAAAAGGAAACTAAAACCGGGATATGGCTTATGGCGAATTGGCTCTCCTTTGGGATCAAGGTCTTCTCTCGTTCTCGTGCACCGTTTGCATTTGTGGAGAAGTAGACTGAGATAAATTTTAAACGCACCTGAATCCCGCTAACATTTCCTAAAGCTGTTTTGTTCAGATAGTGACATTCCATGGGAAATAGATTTAACTCCTTTCCTCGTTTCACTAGAATGAAATTCGAATTCAATGAGTGAAAATCACAATAAGAATTTGGATATTAATCAACATAAACCCCATAAATAAACAAAATAACTAACTCTCTTTGGTGACGTCTTCAGCGAGATCGTAAAAGATTCGTCTGTTTTCTTCAGGTTCATTGATGTCAATGTGGAGACAATTAGTCGTTGGAAAGGATTTAAGTATCTCTGCCAACATAGCAACCCACTGCTCACTGTCAGCTTGAGCAACTTCTAGTATTTCTTCTAATTCAGTTCGCCACTGAAATTCAGTAAGTAAAGCAAACACAGGGAATGTTAAGGCATATACAAATACAATGCACGTAAAACATAGAATTTTAATAAAGCGCGAGTAGTGTTGCTGTGATTATCAATATTTCATTATCATTTCAAATTTACCTCATCCACACTTCGCTTTGGAATATGAAAGAAGGAGAGTAACAGTTTTAGTTTAACTTGCGTCTGTAGATCAATGAAGCATTCCTTGATATTCCTTAGTACATCAACGTTCAGCTGTGAGCTTATGGAACCACTGGTCCAGGGCTCGCTTGAACCTAGTTTGTTGTGAAGCCAGAGGGATGTATCACTATCACGAACATTCGCCATGCCTCGTCACCAGAAGTTCAGAAGTTCTAAATCTAAAGGAAGAAGGAAGCACAAAACAAAAGAGATTACGGAATGTATCTAGTTTCGCGTTTGTTATTTCTGATTTGATTTTAGTTTTTCTTTTCTTTTCTTAGATTAGTTGATGTCGGCTGAAACTATCTGCTCACTTGATGTCTGCTGAGACTTTCTGTTCAGTTGATGCCTCCTGTCTGCTCACTTGATGTCGGATGAGACTGTCTGCCAAGTTGATGTCGTCTGCTGTCTGCTCACTGATGTATGTTGCCTGCCTACTTGATGTCGGCTATCTGCTCAGTTGATGTCTACCTGTCTGCTCAGTTGATTTTCAGTATCTGCTTCTGCTGAGTTGATGTCTGTTGTCTGCAAGATTCGTAGCAGCTCGGAAATTGGAAAGCACAGTTACCATAATTAATTACACAGCAGTTTGTAAATCGCGTTTTTTTGGTAATTGTTCTTATTATGGGCAAATAACGTAAGGTAGCCTGGAGGATTGGGGAGTGCCGACTAATAACCCGACCGACCCGACTTACCCGACATACCCGACCTACCCGACCAGCCTACCCGACTTACCCGACTTACCCGACCAGCCTACCCGACCCCCGACCTTCAAAACTTAGGTTAAAAACTTTCAACGCAAATCTGAACAAAAAATATACAGTCCAATTAGATTTACCATATTTTTCGAGATTTTGGCCAAAAATGGATTTACCCGACCACAATTTTTTCTATGTCCGTAATGGTGAGCTTATGGGAGATTTTCATTTTTTATTTTTGAGATATTCCTTGGTCGGGTAGCGGTTTTAGATAGATCTCATCTAGAAAATGAGGTCGGGTTCAGTAGAATTTTCTCGAAAAAGTGATACTTTTCGAGATTTTGGCCGAAAGTGGATTTACCCGACCAAAATTTTTTCTATGTCCCTAATAGTGTGAGCTTATGGGAGATTTTCAATTATCTATTTTTGAGATATTCCTTGGTCGGGTAGTGGTTTTAGATAGATCCCGTCTATAAAATGAGGTCGGGTTGCCAAAAATGGATTTACCCGACCAACCCTTTTTCTATGTCCGTAATAGTGAGCTTATGGGAGATTTTCTATTTTTGAGATATTCCTTGGTCGGGTAGCGGTTTTAGATAGATCTCATCTAGAAAATGAGGTCGGGTTCAGCAAAATTTTCTCGAAAAAGTGATACTTTTCGAGATTTTGGCCAAAAATGGCTTTACCCGACCAAAACTATTTCTATGTCCGTATTAGTGAGCTTATGGGAGATTTTCAATTTTGAGATATTCCTTGGTCGGGTAGCGGTTTTAGATAGATCCCGTCTATAAAACGAGGTCGGGTTGCCAAAAATGGATTTACCCGACCATCATTTTTTCTATGTCCGTAATAGTGAGCTTATGGGAGATTTTCTATTTTTGAGATATTCCTTGGTCGGGTAGCGGTTTTAGATAGATCTCATCGAGAAAATGAGGTCGGGTTCAGTAAAATTTTCTCGAAAAAGCGATATTTTCGAGATTTTGGTCAAAAATGGATTTACGCGACAAAATTTTTTCTATGTCTGTAAAGGTGAGCTTATGGAAGATTTTCAATTTTGAGATATTCCTTGGTCGGGTAGCTGTTTTAGATAGATCTCGTCGAGAACATGAGGTCGGGTTCAGTAAAATTTTCTCGAAAAAGCGATACTTTACGAGATTTTGGCCAAAAATTGATATAAATGGAAAGTTAGACGGCAAAATGGTAACATAGCGAAACCCGTCTTATGATAATTACGTAAAACCACTTGTCAAATATTGCAGTCGGATTTGTACCATACTCGTAGTTACCAAAGTTATTGTACGATATGTGGATTCAATGTTACAAATGGCCAGCTATTTTATAGAACGGGGCTGTCATTTTGTAAAATAAAATTTCAATACACAAGTTAAACCATCATGAACAATAGCTACAACATAGTGTAAGGTGTAAAATATGCGAATTCATCTGCATTTGTGTCAACAAAACACAATGCACTTGGTTCATTTTGGTTGAAATTTGAAAAATGTTAACACATGCAGCGACAATGGTCAACTTATCCACTAATTGTTAAGAAATTTGGGTTAGAGTAAGGAAAATAAACGAAGCTGACAAAATGAGCTGACACCATACTCAGCTCGCTTAGGAATACCTAAAATATCTACCCAATGGAAAAGCGTGAGTTAGCTCATTCAGTCAGCTCATTTTGTCAGCTGTGTTCATTTTCCTTACCCAAATCGAACTTTGAGCTCTGTTCTTTTTGTTTGTTTGTGACGATGACAGTAGCCCAGGCCATTTGTCTGCCATTTAGATTTGTAGAGAATGAATTTTGCATATTCTAGATGCCAGAGGTTTATCAAAAACGATCGTATTTTTGCCAAAATCTCGAAAAGTATCACTTTTTCGAGAAGATATTACTGAACCCGACCTCACTTTCTCGACGAGATCTATCTAAAACCGCTACCCGACCAAGGAATATCTCAAAATTGAAAATCTCCCATAAGCTCACTTTTACAGACATGGAAAAATTTTGGTCGTGTAAGTCCATTTTTGGCCAAAATCTCGAAAAATATGATAAATCTAAGTAGACTATATATTTTTGTTTAGATTTGCGTTAAAAGTTAAATTTAGCCTAAATTTTGAAGGTCGGGTAGGTCGGGTAGGCTGCTGGGGTAAGTCGGGTCGGTCGGGTTAGTAGTCAGACCCAGATTGGGATGTATGCAGAAGTATAATTCAGACCAAAGAAGCCTGTTGGGGGGGTGTCATACACTAAATTTCAGGTAAGACGATTCACTTCACCA